>JABFPJ010005206.1:0-12505 GCA_022817425.1 Gryon sp. ZL-2020
TTTGTTCTCATTTGAAGTCATAGAATCAAATTATCGAATAATTTCATTAATGATATTATTTTTGCATAGGATGTATATATAATTGAGTTTTATACATCAAAGTAATGGTTAATTGAAATTCAATTACTTTCCAATTATTTTCAGAATTGAAATTAATATTTTTCTAATTATTCTATTATTCTTGTAACATGAATGTATATAACTTTAAAATTTAAAATGTAATTTAATTGAGTAATGGTTTTTAATTTATTTTTTTTTTTTTTACTTTACATTAATACTCACTAATCAACTACTTTTTACTCCATCAATCGCTGAGATTCCTGAAAACGAGTCAAAACAAATTGCGAATATAACAGTCTACTTAATTAAATGAACGCTTGAGTATAATTAATGATCGTCAATGAAATCTAAGTTACTCATCGAACTGAAATAGTAAACAAGAAACGTTGATTGCAAAATGATAGATAGAAGAGGCACTGCGTAGAAGCAATTTTGTTGAGAACATCTGAATTGTCGTTTTGTTAAATAACGTTTTGTATACAAGCTGTGTGATTGACGTAAGTATCGTTTCCGGTGAAGGAAGATTCGTTTGATTCGTGAGTAAGCGCACCAATGCAAGGCGTCATCGTACACGCGTAATATTGCCACACTCGTACGCAATGCCACTTAATATGTCTAATGGATCAGCATTGCTAAATCGATTGCTCCAGTTTTAACACATCAATGTAAATCAATGTTCCAAATTCGATTTTTTTTCATTGCAATTAATTTTTGACCAAAAACCAGAGTTTTCAAACATATTTAGTTAAGTTTCGTCGAAAATCACTCAAAATGAAACACACTAAGCAGCAATGAATAAATGTGCAACATTTAAAAATTCCATCAAATTTGATTTTGTTTATTTCAGTTCACTTTTTTAAGTGAATTCAGTTCTTTTTTTATCAAAAACTGAAAATTGCACAACAAATATTTTTATTTAACAACTTAATTAGTGAGAATAAAAAAAATGATTTAATATATATTAATCATTATTATTAATTAATATTAAAGTTAATATTCTAATAAAGATAAAAAATAATTTAAATGAGTTTTTGTTATACTGCGTTACATATACAAATAACAAGATTTTTCACTTAACATGAACGAACTGAGCAATTTAAATTGAAATGAATGTTTTGCACTTTTATTCATTAATTTGAATTGAACAAGCGAACTTTAACAATGAATGACATATCTTAATTTGTACATATAACGGCAAAAGTTGAGTATTTTTCTTATCAATGCGCTTTTAATGAATGACTAAAAATATATATGTTAACGTTGAATGAAACATCGTGTAAAATATCTTGCATCATATTAACTACATATCAACGTTAAGTTTACTAGTTATTTTAAAATTGAAAAAATTTATTTGCAATTAAAGGCAAAATTATTCCATGATTATTAACAAAAATTTAATACAAAATGATTATAAAAGAATATAAAAATAAATGATAAAAATTTTTAAATTGAAATAAAAATAAATAATTAACTGTTAAATACAAATAAGTTTTGAGCATCCCGAACATAAAAGAATACTTTGCACAAAAAAAAGTTTTATTTTTTTAATTAAAAAAATAAAAATTAAAAATACTTAATTTGTATTTTCATCTGTAATTTTTTCTAATAACATCTAAATACTAATACTGAACTATTAAAAAAATATTATACAAGATTTTTTGTTAACACTTTGAAAATATTCAATTGTAAAATTAAATAAATGAAACTGACTCAATGTAACCAATTTATGTTCACATATACTAATGCGGCGTTATATTTACATAAATTGTATGTAAATCTTTTATATATACGTTGGCTATCAAAAAGTTCAATTATATTTTTTTAAATTTACCATTATGCAAAGTGAAATAAAATATTTAAACAACGCTTTCATTACATGACATAGTGAACATTTTTCTCACTATGGCGCTGCAGTCAACTATGCGCGAGAGGCCTATAGAAAGTTAAAAATGCGTAATGTTTAGGTTTATAAAGATAATATAAAATGGGTATAATTAATTGATCCCATTATTGGCACTTTTAATCTTGACTACTGAATACTAATGTGTTGATGTGATAATAAACGCGTACAGTAAGGCACAGTTATTTTATCGACAAAGTTAGAAAAGGGCATTCCTGATAAGACATATTACTTATTTATTACATCACAATCTTATCAGCCTTATAATAGAATTAAAACCAATGTTATCGTCTATGGCGTAAGTTGGAAATGCACTCGTACAATTCTATCGGTTGAATAGGACATGAGTCGGGCGTAACATTATTAGTAGACAACGTAATTTGTTACCAATTAAAAAATGCATAAACTCGTTTAATAGAAAAAGAAAGTGAATATTAACTTGAACTATTTTATAGTAATTATTTATTTAATGTTATTTAACATTAAATACAATTTAAAACATTATTAAAAAGATATTTTTCCATTTAACTTTCATGTTATTTTTCTTATTTATTGGAAAGAATATAATAAAACTTGATATTAATTTTTTGTTCGTTTTATTAAATTTTGTATTTAAATTGTTCATAACTTTACACTTTCTTCTTCTCCTTACAACTTTTCGGCTTAAATTATAGCCATTAAATTATGGTCGTTATCATTTCAATCAAAGTGTTGGAGCGCTTTAACACTTCACATTTTTTGTATTATTTTTGCCATTTTTTCCACGTTAGTTTAAATTAATCTTTAATTCTATCTTGTCGTGCAATTTTTTGAGATAAAAAAAAAGAAGCCAGTAAAAGAATTTGTAAAAAAAAGTAAAAAAGGCAAAAAAGACTGGAATGCCGTACGAAATCTGATAATGCAAAAATATCTATACTGAAGTTCGATTTATTTCAACACCAGAGAATGGAGGGTGACAATAGGTCCGATGTCTGATAGTTTCGAACCGGATTTCGGGATTGAACGTCGCGATATATTCTCTTTTCTACGAAGCGTTGCACGATCGTTGTGTACGTTTTCGAGCCACTCGTTTCTTCGGGCGTCACATGGTCACACATATCAGTATGAAAAAAAGGTGAATAACATCACGAAATAAAACCCAAGAAATGCGGACAAAGAAAAAGGTGTCTGAACAGACGCCTCGGAGACGTTGATTTGATTTATACCAACTTTCTTCTATTTCATATCTTCTCATTTATTCATTACAAATTAATATCCTTGCCGATTTTTCTTCAATTGTTAACCAATTTACTACACTAAAAATGCATTTACAAAAAATGAGTAATACAAAAATAATATTCCAAATTTTTTCAATGTAAAAATACTGTACTTGCGAAATAAATAAAATGATCTTTAGAATTCATTGGTGTACTGCTTCTCTTAGTTTTGCAAAATCGGATTGTCATTTTAGCATTTATATATTGCAATTTCGATTTATATCAAATGAAAATGTTGCAGTATCACTTTGCCAGTGCAAAGAATGGATGGATTGAAATTTAAAATTCTTAAGGCATTGTCACGCTCGTCCATGTCTCTCGTATAATCCTCTCGCCTAACTCGTCGAATTTATATATTCTCCTGATATTTATTTTCTTTTTTTTTGTCTTCCTCGCTGCGCCGCTTATTTTCGTTTTTCGAGTCGGCTCCTCTTTCTTCCTCGACACGCCCCTCCATTCTTCATTTTACTCGTATTTTTCAGCCTACCTTCCTACATGCTTATATATAAGAACTCGGCCATCCATACGTCATTAACTTTATCGATTTCCTACGATAAACACCCATTTCAGTGACGTTTATTAAACTCCATCCTACCACTTGATCCTCGCTATTATTTTTTACATTACATCACCACTAATTAAGAAAGGACAGTGTTTTCCTTGGGATGCTGGAAAATGTGTATCTTTTTTTATTTTCTCTCTCTTCCTTCTTATATATTAAGAAATAAAATAAAACTTGATAAAGAATAGTCATTTATCAATCATTTCTCGTGAAGAGAGAGAAAAAAATTAGAAATACATATTGGAGATCATAAAAAAAGGCTATTGGAAGGATTTGCTCCTCGAGGGAGGTGCAACAATTAATTATTGAACAAATTTCATGTGATCGTTTCTCTAAGACGAACCTTTTTTCAGCATTCAAATGAAAACGTGATTTTTCGAACTTTTCAAATAAATATATGCATACGCGCAAAATCTCCTCACAAAAAGTTCCTTGAATTCGTTATTCTTTTCAAACTTCCTCCTTTTCCAGCGAAGCTGAAAAAGCTTCGAAGAAGTGCCAATTTATATGAATACTTTATAGTTTGAAAACGTGCTGAAAAGCGTATTACCCAGTTTATCGATACTATTTTATACAAACTTCTTTCTTCGAGTTTTCAATCTACTCAACTTCAGTTCTTCCTAGACTGGATACCTAAAAAACATTGTTTCAACGAATAAGTTATTTTACATTTTGAAATCGAATGATATTTCAAATCATATTCTTTTAATTATTTATATTAAATTACATTATTTACATATTATATAAATAAATGTAATGTTTTTCATCGTCTAATTGCCTTGATTTATAAATAATTCTATTTCCCTTCCAAATGTACTTATGAGAGACGAAAATATTAAAAAATATTATCTACCATCGCCATGCATATATAATAATAAATGTGTATCATCATCGTTCATGTCAACTTTAATTTCGACGGCGTGAATGGGAATGGGTTAAAATATATGGCCATTTACACGTTAGTATCTCGGAGACTCATCTGATTCCTTCGTAAGAATTCGATATATTCTATATATATTTTAGGTAGTTGTAATCAAAGGCCTTAATAATTTGGTCCTGATTGGTTAGATTGAGTCTTGATCGGTTTATCTGATAAAAGCCTTCTGTAGTCTCATCATAATCATATTTTGTATAAGACAGAAATTAAATCTGAAAAATGTTTCACAATATATATATTAGGTAATTGTATAAAATTAATGCACAATTGCATACAATCTTTCAATTTTACATTATTCTTGCAAAAAACATTTGCAACAAAATCTTCGATCGGCTTAACGATCTGATGTACTTTCCTTTGATTTCCATATTTTCAATCTAAATATCCAATTTTGCTGATTTTTGATGATTTCTTTGAATGTTGTCTTGCGATGGAAGAAATGCAGACAAGTTGAAAATGTTTATCCTCGGCTTTCTAGCCGTTTGGGGGCCCCAGAGGAAGCATCGTTCTTAGGCATCGAGTTCGAGCCTCCTTCGCTTCGAATATTCTTAACTTAAGCTGAAGTCAATTCACAAAAGAGACAGCAACATCCAATTTTAGGCTTGTGCGAGCGAAAAAATAGATCAACAGAAAAGGTTCAACAGGACTTTTATACCAAAGATCTATCGAGACCGGTTTCACGTTCGGATACCTTTTTTGCGTATTCGGTGGGTTCTTTCTCCCATCCTTTGTTCACGTTCCCTCCGTCCCTCTCCATGTAACTTCTCATGGGGCCCATAAAAGAAGCCCCGTCGAGCCGCGAGTGTGAAAACCGACACCCACCCACTTGTTATTTTGTCAAACACAAACTCTTCAAAATTATAGGAATTCGCGCGATCGTCAGCCGGAGAGCCCCAAATTACTCAAAATTACACTCGACTGCACTTTCACCGCCATTTTTATAACCGTCAATTAATCGCTACCGAAACTCACTGCCGCACACGAATATATAAACCATTTTTATCACAATTCACGATTGTCACATCGATAATTGAACACTCGGAAACGAAAGTTGACCGCCTTGGATTCACAAAATTTAACTTGTTGTAGTCGAAATAATGTATGAAAGATGATTGACAGTTAGAATTATGACTTTGGTAAACTTATTTCAGTTGATGGAGTTGTTTTGATGTAATGGTCTTAGTCTTAATGGACTTAATTTTTTCTTATGATATTTGAATATATGTATATATATAGTGAAATTCTACAAAGTGAATTTTTACTTATTTTTGCATACATTGTTTTTTCTTGCACACTTTTATGAAAATGTGTTTAAACCAATAAAAAAAGAGATAAAATAAATTATGGTAAATTAAGTGCATAAAATAATAATTATATAAAGTACTGTTATTAATTATTTAAAATGAAATTAAACAAAAATGCAGAAAAATGTATAATAAATTAAATAGATTGCTTTATCCTATACTAATAAATACTTTTCAATCTATGTTTGTTTGTCTTTTTGTCTGTTACCTCATCACGCTAAAATTACTGGGTAAAATTAGCTCAAATTTTGTTAGTATGTAGTGTCAAAGATGCTGTGTAGTATGGGATATATATTTTGAGCATATTTTAAAAAATGTAGAAAAATGTGTTTTCTAAGATCGGGGGATGTTATAGGGATGTCATAGCGATGTCATAGGTGTCATAGGAATGAAATAAGTATGTCATAGGGATTTCATATAGGGAGGTCATAAGAAATAATGAAAACTCAAAAAAAAAAAAAAAAAAAAAAAAAAAAAAAAGACTCGGCTAGTATTTTTTTGATTTCTATTTTTATATGAAAAAATAAACATTGTTCGAATCAAATTATAAGTTTACTTGTTTTTTTATATTATATTCATATTTTTTATTTATGTTTTAAAATTTCTTGTAAAGTTTAAAAAAAAATTGATTGATTGATTTTGTTGTATAAGCTTGAAGTATAAATAATAATTGATAACATTATTTTAAAAATAAATAATAGTTTCGAAACAAAAAATATCCGCTATCATACAAACGTTTGATTCCTTTTTATCAAAACAATAAAACAACCTTCGTAATCTGAATTGATGGTGAACGAACATTTGTTTTCGGTTTCTTTCAAGCCAGTTATGATCTTAAGAAGGTTCCTCCGATAAAAGAGGCGTGCAGGGAAGTTCCCATTCAAAAAACATTAAGAAATTAAAAGAAATGTCAAAATATTCAAATTTTACACACATAAGGTGTAAGAAATAATTTTACAAAATTTGAAACAATATTACAGCACCATTTTCAAGAAAACTGCCATTGAAATTGCTTTATTTTTCCGTAAGACTAATGAAAAATTTTGTCTCGAAAAGGGTGCTGTGAACAGAATTTTGAGCTTTCGAGAAAACATTCTAGTTTATTAATTCTATAATCATAGAAAATTTCAAGTTACACACATTTTTTGGAGTTAACAGAACAACCTCTTTAAACTATATGTATAAGCATTAAATAAATACAACATTATTATAATAAAATAGACAATCCTAAAATGAATTCTTTCAATTTGAAATAATTAATTTTCATTCAAATTTTTGCTTTTTGCAACATTTTTTGATTTTTTTACTTTTTAAAAAATTTTCAACGTTTAAACTTTTTCCAATGTTTTCATAATTTTGTCTTGTTTCACAACTTTTGTGACTTTTCAACGAATTTTTAATTTTTTCATAAATTTCTTTTTTCGATAATATTCAATTTTTTTGAAGATGTTTATTTTTTACTAATGAATTCTCTATGCTGCAAAATACGAGAAACACGATGTATATATATGAATACATCAGATTCGCCGTATTCATACATCGGGCAACAAGAGGAATTAGTGCCTCCCATGACATTCTTTTTGTTTGGGTAACTTCTGAGTAGCGCGAGAGTATCGTGCCCCGCTTTGCAGCGAAACATTTCGTGGTGGACGGGGAAGGAGTTCAATTCATTGTAATGCTCACAATAAGGGTTTCAAACAAAACAATGTCTCATACGGGCTGCACTAATACATACGCTATGGGCAACCTGAGCCAACCATCATAGATTTGCGTATTTTCAATGTTCTTTTTTTTCAATCAACAATAATGCTTTATTTTACCATGAATTTTCATTTTCTTCATAATTATATTTACATATTTCTTAAAAAATCTTAGAATCATTTTACAAAAAATAACACAAAACTTAATAAATTAACAATTCTTTTAAAATTTGTAAAACGACATTTTTTTTTAAATCGAATATTTATTTATATTTAAAAACCGTTTAAATCTCTTATTTGAATTGAATATCCAAAAAAGTAAGAAATAAAAATTGAAGTACAAATTTCGAATGATATACCCATTCAAGCAAAATTTGGCACGAAGACCTCTAATTTTAATACTTATTATGTATACGTGGGGCGATTATTTATGGCTGCATCAATTTGTTCACACAAAATGATAATTAAGGGGCAAACTTTCTTCGAATTGGATGGAAAACAATTTTAGACCTGAAATGCAAAAGAAACTGATTGCACCTGCGCAATTTTACTTCACTTACTCTTCGATCATGGACATGTGATTTAGACCCCCTTTTTTGTTGTTCTTCTTCTTATTTCACTCTGCACGTGTTTTTGTATTGGAATATACGCTCGTTCGAAATAATCTCTGTGGTCAGCGGCCAAACCACAAATCATGAGGTGGTCCATAAAGCATAACGAACTATTTGTTCCAATAGCTCTGGTAAGAAATGAGAATTTTGATGCTGTGAAATATAAACTTTTCAACTCAACTTAAAAATTCGTTTTGCTTTTATATTTCAAATGACAATATATTTCAGGAATTATAAGAAAAAAAAGTTTTGCAGAAATAACTAAAATTTGCTTCATTTTTCGTGTTCTGAAACTAATAATATTCTGTGTTAATAAAGGATACACCTATGTGCTGTCGTTCCTTCATTAATACAAAAAATTATTAGTTTGCCAAAATGTCAAATGAGTTCATTAAAGTTGTTCATTTAACAAAGTTTCTTCGAAAAAAATTGTTTCTTCCATTTGTTCTGTTACTTACACTTTTTTATGAGCAAAACAAATTGTTCTGCTCATAAAGTACCGAATTTATTGACAATTGTTTATGAGTAAAACAAAATATTTTGCTCATAAATGTTTCGTTAATATTATCATAACATTAATTTTTCAATTAAATCACATTTAGTAAGTAAGTTTAAAATTAATTTTCTTTTTATTTTGCTATAATATTTACAATGTGTAATATATGATAATTGGATTTGTCATAACCTCTAGAATAATATATTTTAATTTAACTAAACTGAAATAGTAAAAATGTTATTTTATCGGATTTTCAAGGTTAAAAGGATTTTGTGTACCTTAAATATTAGTAGAACTGACTAAAAGTGCAAAAAATTTGGCTCAGTGTGCGAATCGCATGTTCAAGTTACAAGAAAAGTGTTGGTCCATGAATGTCCTCGTCGCGTTTTATTTTACAAAAGCGCCAGTCTGTCGGTCCACTCCTCGTGAGCACCTACGTATATACCGACTGCATTCAACAAATAAGGATCTTGTTAAATTCACTCTTGCCGGAGTCTTTCGTGTCCCTCGAGAGTCTCCAATCTGGCAAACTAAAAAGTGAAGAGAGACAGATAAACTGGTCGTGTACTTGTTGTCCATAATTGGAATACAATACACCTCCCTATATATTACATATACACGTGTAACAGTACCGCGATTAATATGGCTAGCTATAAACACTAACAATATGATTCCCATGGCTATCCCTAACGCTTTTTTTTCGTTTGCTACTTCATGTTAGAAAAATCATAAGACTTCCAATTAAATCCAGTTGGCAAGAAATACATTCCACCAAATCGTTTGTTATATAAAATGTCGATTTTATGGTTCTTATACGCTCAAGTTTATTGTAATTGAAACTAATTGGATTTAATTATATAAATCTAACTGAAAGTAGATGTAAGTGCTTCTGTAACTAAGTAAAACTAACTCAAGTTCTACCTAAAAACCTTACTCGAATTAAAAGTTCCAAACAATTCTTAATATATGTTTCAAAATTCCAAATACACACACATTTACACATTTGTATACATACATATGCATGGTTTGTACGTGTATTAGAAGTTGTGCAACATTTATTTGGAATTATTAGGAACCTTCAACACGGGTAGTTTTTAGTCAAATCACCTAAAATAAATGTTTATAAGAAAGTTAAATATATGGAGTCTACACCTAAAATATATATTATTTATTTATAACAAATTTATATGTATAACATTTATCTAAAAAGTAAAATTTAATTTAAACATAAAATTTGTATGATAAAAATATATAATTATACATAAAATTAGCCAATATAAAAACAAAAAAATAAAATGCAAAAATGTAATTAATAATGAATCGTAACGATTGATGATATACAATGAAGACTGATTGCATTTAATGTTTATTTATCCAAACCCTATTTATAAACTGAATATAAGCGTTTCGATATTTAATGTTTCGAGCGAACAAATTTCAGTCGTTTATCGGCACTTATATCGGAATCGTTTAAAGAGAGGCGTATAATTATTTCGTCAATGCGTTAACTGACCTTGACTGTACTGTCTTTGACGCACAGATACATTTCACAAAAATGATGTCATTCATTCGTTGATCTCAACTTACATAAACACAGAAAAATTGATTCAAACATTAAATTTGTAGATTAATTAGTTGACATCCTTATTAAGCAAAAATATCACTGTTTACGCAAAGAGAAATACTTAACTTTAACACATATTAAATTTCTGCAACAATTATAATTATTTAAATTTTAAACATTTTAACCATAATTTATTTTACGATAGATTTTATTTGATAACTTAAAAAAAATACATTTGAAAATTAAATTTTGATTAAGAAAAAAAACAAAATTATTTAAAATTCGCGCCCTTTATTTCTTTTGAATTTTGAAAACGCGCCTTTACAAATAAACATCATACAAACCCGCTTTCAAATGAATTCACATCAAACTTCATTCGATACAAAATAATTCGTTTCCCGCCAAAAGTGCTTCCAATGTTCTGTTCTTTTTAAACGTTCAGTAAAGAACAGAGACAGCAGTTAGAAAATAACGTTCGTATATATTTCGTAATTATAAAAAAGAAATAATAAATAACAACAAGCCGGATATGCTGATCATTCAAATAAACGGATTTTTAAAGAAAATAAAAAAAGTGATTGGTGATAATGAATGTTATTAATCCAATGGAACGAAATTGATGATTGAAAAATCATGTAATGGCAAATATACTGAGAAACTTTTGCAGCAAGAATAACGACATCATTGTTCTGGTAAGAATGTATTATTTTTGTTCAACTTGTCTTTGCTCCCAACAGTTTGTTGTCCTTCAAAACTTAACCTGTCTTTTTGTAGGTTGTTGCAAAAGGAATTTTAAGCACAGAAATTGCTAATATTTTGTACGAAGGAGCTAAAGAACATAACGTTAGTTTAATTGTTCATCAAGCTGAGGTTATTGACAATACTGCTTTGCATCAACTGCCCCTGGGAATTGATTATATTGTTTTTGTACACGACAGTCGATTTCAAGCATCTCTTTATGAAGTAAGTTTTATATCAAATTATATATTTTAGACAATTGGAGCATTCGGAAAGTAAGTTTATTTCGAAATAATAAAAGACTCACTTATGTGGATTGAATTGTCTGTCTTTTATTATTACAAAATAATAATACTTTCCGAATACGCCAAAATTTTTTTGAACATTCCAAGTTTCTAAACAATATAAAATGTTAATCATTTTGTATAAAAATTTAAATTAAAAAAATGATAATTATATTTAAGATTATTAAAGTAAATAAATTTAACTTTTTATGTTGCTTGTTGGTTGAATTTAATTTTATGTAATGTATTTTTGTAGATTCAACAAAATATTACCAGAATAAACAAACATTTCATTATCACTGGTTGCGTTTGCGTGGTTAATTGTGAGTCGAGAATAAAGTATTCAGGTACTTGGTACAAACTCAATGACTTGTGTGAAAAGTACAATTTGAGACTGATGACTGTAAATATTAATGTAAGTATTTAGAATCGGTTACATTTAAAGAGGGTGAAACAAAAAAAGGACACTATTTTGGTATGTTAAACAAATTACAAAAAAGGAAAAAGAAACAATAATATTTAGTTTATACATTGATTAAATGTATAAACTGAATATTATTGTTTTAAAACGACTTTTTTGAGTCATAATAATCGTTTAATTTTATAATATGTAATTAAAATTTCGATTAACTAAAATATTCTGTAAGAAGTATCAGAAAGATTTACCGTGTTCTTCTTGTATTGCTATTTATTTACATAAGAAAATACATTGTTCCCGTCTTTTTCATAAATTAAAAGCAATAAAAAAGGTGACAAATTAAAACATATTTTAATTTTGTCTAAATTAGTTAAAAAAATATTCATCATCATATAATTACATGATTATTCTTATAAACATTACTCCAAATGTCAGTTATTGTTGTAATCTTGTTATCTACAATTTTTATTAACTTTTTGTGGTCGTTTTTTTCAATTTTATTATAAGTTTTTTAACATACCTAAATACTGTTCTTTTTTGTTCCACCCGCCTTAAGGTGATATTTCAAGCCTGCTACACCGGAGTTAGTGTCTTTTTAAACTAAAATTGTTTGACATTGAATTAAATATTCTAAAATATATCACTTGATTCTTTGATTCTGGGAGAATATTTTGG
>JABFPJ010005207.1:0-12504 GCA_022817425.1 Gryon sp. ZL-2020
TAAAAAAAAAAAAAAAAAAAAAAAAAAAAAAAAAACAATTAATTTTAAACAATTTGTCGTAATTCAAATTTTTACAAACTTTCGTGAACACCAGCTTAATAGAAGGAATACATTTTTCAAAATAGGCACCGAGAAGAAGATAAAGTAAACTTTTAAAATCAAATCCAGCATCGTTAAATTGGGTGCAAACTTACTTGGAGACGATACACTTTCCTCTTCTTTGGCACGGATTCTCTTTCGTCCTGGCGTACACGTATCGGCAGTAATTTTTATGTCTGAAATGTACAAGTTTTTGTGTGTAAACGAATATAAAATAATGAAATGACACAAATGATTTGTACTATTTATATTTCAATAAAAGTACCAGTATTTTTAGGAGCATTGCAACTGTCCGCTACTTTTTTATTCAGTTTTCCACCGGGAGACTGATCTAATGTTGTAATGAAATTGTGAAGTCCTGTTACAATTGGTTTGACATCATTCTGCAAAATTAAAATTTAATTAAAACTTAATTGAAAATTTAATTAATGAACAATGATCAAAATATGAAAATGAATAATCAAAATAAATCAACTACGAAAATGAAACAAAACTGAATTACTTTGACATAACATTTCTGGAATTGTAATTACTTAACTTAATATTACAGAAATATTATTTGTTAATGAAAGAAATGTATATAAAACTTAAAATTAAAAGCTTAAAACTTAAAATTACAAAAAATGTTAATAACATGAAGACAAACGTTTTGTCGAATATGAGGCTTTGCGATGGACGATATTCTGAGTGAAAGTCCTCGTTGTTTCCTGTCGAGCAATAACAAATAAGTTGAAGTTCTGTAGTCGGTTCTATCGCTGTTTAATATTTGCTTCCACGCAGTTTCAGTGCTTTCAGCAGAAACGGCCGCGATTATGCGTAAAGCATCTTCATCCTTTTCAATCTGAAACAAAACGTATTACACTGTAAAATGTTACGTTACTGTCAAAATTACATTATTTCAATTCAAATGATTTCCATTTTTCATAAAATACAAAATCAGAATAATCGTTAATTAAAATTATTTTTTTTTATTGAATTCTTCGATCTTTCTATTATAATTTTTTAATTATTTTGATTTCGTAAAATTATTTTTATTTTACTAATTTTATACTTACGCTACTCGTTTTCGTACATACGACTGGAGTTAAAGACTCCGCCATAATCCAAGGATGATAACAAAGTTCGGCTATAGTTATTCTCTTGGCTGGATCAACTTGGAGCATATCACTAATCAGTCGTTTGCTGTTTGTTGATAACCATCTAGGTTCATTATAATTGCCATTCTAAACATATAAATATAATATAAATGAATAAAGCAAAAATTTGATCAAACTAATAATTTGCAAACTCTTAAACATTAATACCAGAATTTTTTTGTACAGATTTTCTATACTTTTGTCATCGAAGGGCAGAAATCCACATAAAAGCGTATAAAGAAGTACTCCCATACTCCAAATATCTACTTCAGCTCCTAAAGATTTTTAAAAATTCATATGCATTATTTCATTTTTGTCTTAATCTAAGTTATTTCAAAAAATGCATTTTCAATCACCTAAATATTTCTTTCCAAGAATAAGTTCCGGAGCCGCATAAGTTGGAGATCCACACGACGTGTATAAATGAGATTGCATTCCACCCTTAGGTTTTGCGCAAAGTCCAAAGTCGATTAACTTTAAGTTCTGATCTTTGTCTAACAATACATTCTCCTGAAAAATACATTTTCTTGAGTATATAAAATGCATTAAAAATTGTACTCATTTTTATTTAACTTTATTTTAAGTGAATCAATCAAAACTGATTAACATAAATACCGGTTTTAAATCTCTGTGAGCATATCCTAAACTGTGTAAATACGCCACTGCAGACACTATTTGTCTGAAAAATTTTCTTGACTCGCTTTCAGATAATCTGTTTTTCACAACTGCAAAGAAACAAAGGAAAAAAGAATTTTAGTAATAAATATTCAAAGGTTTAAAAAGAAAATATATATATATTAGTAATCATTATATACTATTTATTTAGTATATATTATATCTGTGGTTAAAAGGCAAAAACAGATAACGCCATTTGAATTTCTGTTAAAAAATGAAGATTTAAGTAATCAAAATATTAATTTAGATGTTTTTAAAAATTACAATTTTATTGTTAACACTCTTCTGAGGGCATTCAAGAGTGATCACGACGATGAATTTTGAGTATTTATACATAAAAATTGTAATTTTAACTAAAAATTTAACAAAACTCAAAAAATGAAGTTATCTGTTTTTGCCTTTTAGCCACAGATATTATATTTAGTAAATATTTATTTAGTAAATTTTAAAATTTTAAAATTTATTTAGTAAAATAAAATTTATTTTTTTTTCATTGAAATATTTAAAATATAATTTAGAAGTATTAATTGCAGAAATCACCTATGTGATCAAATAGTTCTCCGCCAGAACAATATTCCATTACTATAAAATAATGGGTGTCTGTCTCAATCACTTGATATAATTTGCAAATGTGTTCGTGTATCAATGATTTCATCGCTTTTACCTCCAATTCGACTCTTACTAAATCATCCTGGGAATAAAAAATATTTCTTTTAAAAATATTGTCTTAAGATAAAATGCAAAATAATATTATTCAATTTTAAAACAAAGTTGGATATAAGATTTTCTTTCGTGTTATATTATGTAGTCAAAAATAAATTAAAAATTGCAAAATAGTGAATATTATAATCGAAATTGACAAATAAATTAAAATATATGGAAATCACTTTTAATATGATTTGAGAAAGACTGCAAAACTTGATTAAAATATTGTTATACTTTTATCTTTAAAATTAAAATTAAAAAAAAAACAAAATTGAATTTAATAAAGTTTTATTTAATGATAATTAATGTATTGAAATAATTATAAGAAATTGTTAAATGTATAAGAAAGATAATTTTAAATTATTAAAAATTAAATAAATTAAATTTTAAAAAATAATAAATTAAATTTATTAAGAATATTTTATCATAAAAAAATTTTTTCCAGTCATTAAAAAAATACGTTAAATATAAAAAAATACATTAAAAAATTTAAATCTAAATCTTTTCTTAAATTGACAAATAACATAACTAGTATTAGTAATTTTACTTTATCATTAAACAAAAAATTAATAATAGAAATGAATACAAGATAATGACTATAAAATAAAAATAATCACCAAAATAATATCTATAAAATTAATTTTTTAGTTTTAAAGCTTCTCAAAGATTAATAACAATATTTCATGAAGACAAAATTCTTTGTAATTATTAATAAAAAAAATACACGTTTAATTCATTTTGAAAATGTTATCATTTTTGAAAACAAATAAATAAATAAAAACAAATACAGAATGACAAATAAAATAAATAAAAAATAATCTAAAATTAGCATAAATACTTAAAATAAAAAAAACTTAAAAATATTACATAATTTAATTGTTAATATCCAACTTTGTTTTAAACATCCAAAATGAAAGCCAAAAATAGGAAAAAGTGTTGAAAAGGGTTTGTTTATAAAATTGACACATACTCCAAGCGCAGCTTTATCCATGATTTTAATTGCCACCTTTTCGCCGGTTGCGATGTGCGTTGCGAGTTTGACTTTGGCAAATCCACCGCAACCAATCGTTTTATCCAGTTCGTACAATCCTTTGAGAGCTGCATATTTAACCATTTTATAATCACAACTGTGAGTAGACAAAGGCTAAGAAACTTTTTCTTTTTCCACGAATTTAATTGTATTCATCCAGATGTTCAATCCCTCGCATCACTTTTCAAACTACTCTTATTTGTAACGTAAACATTGAATTTCGACCAATCAAAACGCGAGTTTTCAAGCAGATGCTAAACAGTTGAATGTTCAGGCTTACCAATTACTTTTGAATCAAAAAAGAAAAATCAAAAAATTGGCGGGAAAAATGAAATTTCAAAAAATTTTCATAATTGACAGTTTAAAATTTAAATAATTTGTTGAAACTTAAATTTAAAACATTAAAATAATTCAATTTAATAAGTTTTTCTAATTCAAATTTTGCAACAAAGTAAAGTTTTTGTTGAACAAAATTAATTACTAAAATACTTTAATTACTTTTCAAAAAAATGAATAAATAATATTATTTTAGAGTTAAACAAATAAAGTTGAGAATGGAATAAGAAAACAAGTAATTGTGTTTATTTTTTTATTATCAAATGTAGAACAAGAAAAGATATGGTATATCACAATAAATGTCAAATTATTAGCAATTATTTCGAATTAGAATTGCATATAATATTTACAAATGAATTGTTAAAGACACATATACACATGCATTTTTTTCTTCTTAAATATAATATCTGATCGCGTGTGCGCTATAATGATATAATTTACAAAAAATATTGTATAAAATATACATTCACAATTTATATGACAATGACGATTTCAATATGGCTTAGCTCGATTTTTATCGCGAACTTTATTATTTGCAATTTTCGAAAACGATTTGTGATTCGCCGTGGGTTGGATCAGCTGCGCTAATTCGGTCGGTCGCCAGAGATTTAATATCGAGCCTTCACCTCCTGTTATAAGAATACCATTCTGTGGAAAAAAAAATTATTTTTATTATAATATTATTATTTATAATCAATATTTAATGTTATTGAAAAAATACAATTTGCTAAATAAATACCTTTTCATGTACCCAACTATCTCGTACGATTTGTCGATTATCGACTAAGTTATAAACGTGTTCCATTTCTTCAGCTCCCACGTACATACATTTCAATTTTGTCCTATAAAAATAAATAACATAATTAATATATAATAAATTATAAATTACATGTGGAAATAAAATGTTCAATAATGATCAGTTTATATGCTGAAAAAGCGATGTTGCAATGTTGCAACACACATTTCAATAAGAACAGATAAATGCACATATAAAATGATATTGATATATAATTACACGTAATGATATACAAGTATTTTTATATAAAAAATGCAAAAATTGGTATTGCAATTTCCGTCGATATTAAAATATAATTATTATATACATAAAATAGAATGATTAAATTAAGCAAATATTCTTACTTTGATCCAACCAGAACAAACGGCTTCTCAAATGCTTGTGAAGTGTGTACTTTAACGAAATATTCTTCACCCTGAAAGCAGTTTTAAACGATGATTAATTTATATATTAATATATTAATAAATTAAAATATATATAAAATAATAACTTTATTCAGATTTAAATTTTGTTTCAGTGTGTTGTAGCGATGACATTAATATTTTTAGATAAAAATGACAAAATCAAATAATTTACCGGTGAAGTAGTTTTAATATATTTTGCATATGGCGTAGCTCCATCATAATTCCATAATTGAAGTTCCGTGTGTTCAGTGCACCATAATTTTTCGTCATTGATCCAGCCAATTCTATCCTAAAACATAAAACAAAATGAGTCTAAAATGATCTCAAATAAATGAAGCATTTTTGTTTATTTCGGTCTGTAAAATATGCAAACCAACCACTGAACATTCCGTGTTTAAGGAATAAGTAAGCGCAGCATCTTCAGATGTTTGTGACAAATCGTAAATATTGATGAGACCATCTGTACTGCCGGACGCAAGACCGTCCCTTTTTTTCGGATGAAATGCCAGACTCGTAACTTCTTCGACGTGCGATTGCCAGTAACCACCGAGTGGACTGTTCGCGCCATCGTTTTTCGTGTTTCGTATGTCCCAAAACAGGATAAACGCGTCGCCGCCAACGTGCTCGGTTCCGGCTGATAATAGCCTTTCATCGCAACTTATGTCGAAGCTCGCCAGGGGCTTTAACTTTCCCGTTGTGTCATCTATCAAATAAAACAAAATATTATATATAAATTGTTTAATATAGAAATATATATTATATTATATTATACTATATAATTTCAAGTGTTTAATGTTTAAAAATCTGTAATAAATAATAATTTGTGCAAATTTAAAATTTTTTTCAGATTTAATAAGTCAATCAATTATAAAAAGTTTCAAAATATTTATCATAATTTTTCTCATTTATTACAAACTAGTTTCAATAAAGTCCTAAAAGTTTAAATATTAAATCATCGTATGAAAGTTTTTAATACTTTTAAAAATATTTAGAAACTCTTTAAATTTGATTGAATATACTTAATATAAATATATATTTAATCTGAAAAAGTTATCAAATTTTGCACAAATCGTTATTAAAACTTTTTAAACATAAATATTCCCAATAAGGATAAAAAATTGTACATTTATTTGGGAAGTAAGACCTTTTATTATTTTCTGTATGATTATGATTCCTATCTATACCTTTAAATTCAGCAGTGATTTTTCCCTTTGCTCGTAAATCACAGCTGATGATTCTGCCCTCGTTTGTGGCAATGTAAATAATATGCCTCGACGTAGGACTAAATTTAATGCCAACAATTGCATCTTGGCACTGGGTTAAGGTTAAAGTTTTACTAAGTGTCTCGCCCACGGAATATATCAGACATTCGTTGCTCGACAATGCCGCAGCAATTCGAAAATCCGTCTGACTATAAAATAAACATTTAAAAATTATATTATATTTTGTAATATTATAATTAATAACAAATTAAAAATTATACATAAGGTAAAGTTCTCAGTTTTTGTTAGTTTAAAAGTAATTTTTAAAGTAATTATTAGAATATATGAAGCTTTTAAATGTAAAATTTATAATTCATCATAAATAAATAAACAAATGTATATTTTTATATGAAACAATTTTCAATTTCAGATTTATAAACCATTTTTACAAGTTTCTCTTTATATTTACATTGTAATAAATGAAAATTAAAAAAACAAATGTAAATTTGAAATCTAAATTTTAACACTAAAAATGTAAACTCAAACTAGGACATTTACCTTAATTAAATTATATTTTTAAACAATAAAGAAATGTAAAAAATAACAAAAAATAATAATACCTTTGCGTTCCACAAAGTGCTAGAACATATGGATTATCGCCGGGTACAATTTCTGTGGCACTGCTGTTGAGTTCTCTCGATTGAAATTGACTTTTGTAAACATCATCTGTGTTTCCATTCTCGACACTTAGTCGCTTCAATGAGTGTAGAATTTTCGACATGTTTCTGTTCTTTTTTAGGTTAGCATATACAACACAAGTGTCTTCTTTTCTTAACAAAAAGCAAAAGCCGTTATGGCATAACAGACCAAGTACATACACAATTTGTCCCAAATGTTTATATTCAACACGTATAAATGACGTTCAATTGAGCTACTAATTACTTTCACTTTGACGGAACTTAAATACACACTTTATTTGATTGTAAAAAATCGTTGGATTTTCGTTTCGTTTGTTAGCTTCTCCATATGCACAAAACCACGATGCGCGATATTTACATTCACAATAAACACAAATATCCGGGTCACGTGACCCGGTCAAAACGCATTTCCCTAGATTATTTCACTAGGAAGCACTGAGAATAACTTTTTAAAATTATTTTTATAATTGCTTGTTATTTTTTTATAAATTTTTCATTTTTTAATTTCTTGATTTTTTAAGAAATTAATTTGAAATTTTGACATTTGATAAAAATATTTTAAATTTTTTATTTTTGGCGCGCTTTTTGACAGCGTGAAGTTAGTCATGAAAAGAAAAACCCAATATGTTGACAAATATTGTAGTCTTTGTGTTTGATTTGTGTTGTTAAATTATTATTTATTATGATATAAAATACAATAAAATAAATAAATGTATTCAGGACGTTAACTATGTAAATAAAAGTTGAACAATATATAATTTTTTTGTATTATTTGCACTAAAGAAACATGTTTTAATTGCGCACTGAGATTCGTCATTTTTTATCGTTAATTAAAAAAATTAATTCTAATTATTTATTTGCAGTGTGAAAGAAATAATCAACAAAATGTGGTTGTTAAAGAATGATTCGGGTAAGAATTTGTTTAGTTATAATTTTTTGGAAATTGTGTCATAAATTTGTAAATTAACCTTTAAATTTTGATAGTTTGATATTTCAATAATTATTTATTAATAAAAATATTAATTAATAATAAATAATAATTAATATTTAATAATTTTAATTATAATTAATTATAATTATTATAATATTATTATTAATATTATTATAATTTATATATTATTTATGTATTAATTATTTAATATTATATTTTTTAATATTACGTAATATAATTATATAATATATTAATATATTATAATTATGATTAAATAATATGAAAAAGGAAACGATATATATATTTTATATATATATATATTTTACAGGAACTATATTTTATATTAGAGCTGATAGACCAGTAACAGTAGGAAGAAAAAGAGCAGATATCATATTATCAGATGATAATTCTATAAGCAAAAGTCATTGCGTTTTAAATGTAGTAAAAAATGAAGCTCAGGTAATATTTTTAATAACTTATTTTACTTATAAAATAAGTCAATTAAAACAATATCTAATAACATTTATTAAAATAAAAATTGTAATATTCATTTTCCGTTGTAAAAAATATTATAAAATGTTACATTATATTGCAATATTATTATGAATATTATTAATAATATTAAAATCAATATTGCTATTATTGAAATATTAATTATATTTCGATATATCAACAGGGTACTTCTCAGTTGATTGCAAAAGACTCGGATTCAAAATATGGAAGTTTTGTTATCAAAGGAAACACAACTATTAATTTAAAAGGCAATCAATATGAAGTTCAACCCTTGGACAAGATTAAGTTTGGTCTCCAAGATTATATTTTCACGTGCGTATATATGTTTGCATAAATACAAATATCAATTAAACAAAAAATAACGAATTTATCTAAAGGATTATGTTTTTTGAAATATATATTTCAGTGTCATTAAAATTCCGCAAAAAATTTGCATTTCACAATTAAACAACGAAGACACTGCAGAACTGCAGGGGTTGGCTCAAATTATGGATGCTGTTGTTGTTAACAAATGGAAGTCTGATTGCACTCATTTGATGATTTCAAAACCAACGCTTACACAAAAAGTAAGACAAAAAATTATTCTCTTTTTTTGTTATTTCTTTAAAAAAAAGTAAAATGAAATAACGGAGATTTTTTGCTCGATTTGAAGGTAGTACTGGCACTGATATCGAATATTCCTATTGTCAATATTTTGTACTGGAGAGAAATAGTAAAAGCGATGGAAAATAATGCAAATTTGCCAGACGTTTGGAAGTTTATTGTAGAAATGAAGGATGATTCCATCAGCAAAGATGTTTCGCTTTCGCCACAACCGGCGCGCAAGAATTTATTTTCCGATTTACAATTCGTTTCATTCAGCAAACGACAGTACAAACATTATATCGATATCATCGAAGCTGCTGGTAATGTTGAATGCAAATAGAAATAACTGAAAGCACTTTGTCAAAATAATATTTGTTTTGTTATTTATGATTATTTAAAGGAAAATTTTACTTTTTTAAACAATTTGTTGATTTTTTTTATAAAAAACGATTAAGAAGAAATAAAATTCAACAAAATGTTGCGGATAAACGATGTTTTTTATATTTATCATAATTAAAAAAGAAATAAATTATTATATTTTGAAAATATCTTTACCTTTTGAAAGAAAATTTTGTTGATAAAAAATTGAAAGTATTCCATTCAACATCGATGAAAATATTAGAATATTCACATTTTCTGAAACTATTTAAAAATTAATTGAAATTTAATCAACCATTATTTTTATCAAAAACTCTAATTATATATTCAATATTGAAAGAAATGAAATCATAAATGGAATTATTTATTTACAAGATTTATAATATTTACACCATTTTTCACACTTTCCAATGAATCAAAGTTAACATAAATTGAATAAAACTATTTTTATTTAGGTGGGAAAATCATTCTATACGATCCTGACAAAAGCAAGAACTTGAATTTGACCGATGACAATACAGTTGTATTGCAATTAACAACCGAAGCAACACAGTATGACGATAATTTAATCAAAGTTTATACAGCGATATGTAAGTATCATATGTTAATTTAATCAATCTTGCAATGATATTATATAAAATATATATTCAACTATTTCTTTAAATGGAATAGTTTCCGTAAAGACTGTCGATTTATTCCATTTTTATTTAATTTGAATTTTCCTATCAAAGTGTTCGACTTTTTCAGCAAACATTTTAAGTAAAAAGAAGCGAAGAATTATTTCCGAGACTGAAATCCCTCTGGCGGTTCTGTGCTGCTCCACAAAGCAACACTGCAATCCATCGTACGACTTTCGTCAATTATTAAAATCCAGCGGCAGTCAATGCACCACTCAATCGCTGCAAAACTCATCATTACTCGCTGCAGAGACGCAGGACGTTTTTGCTAAAAAGCGAAAGAATCCAACGCAATGTATGAAAGTGATTCCAGAAACCCAAACGCAAACTCAAGCTAAGAGTTTGAGTTTGGTTCCTGAGAAAACGTTACTTCGTTCGGCTTTTCAAGCGCCGCCTCCAAAAGTTGCGAATCAAATAATTCCGGATTCTGCTGCGAGTTCGCACGAATCGACGATCATTAGTTCAAACACAAAACAAGAGTCCGAGCATAATTCATCGAATTATGATCATTTGATGAGCGACAATATTGACGAGAATGAATGGGAAAATGTTGTAACTTCGACGCAAAAGAATGGAGCTGTTGTTTCTGAGTCAAAGGGAAGTCAGAAGTCCGTGCAAGTTGAATGTTCGACGATCAAACCTCAGGAAATGGAAAGTCTGTTCTCGGACGCGGATAATGAACAGATTAGTGGATGGAATGAAAGTCCAGTTAAAGAAACGAGTAACGTAACATCGAATAAGAGAAAACGAGTTGAGGAAAATGATTTTGAGGAAAAAGTGGACGTTGCAAGTATGGGTGATTTGGACACAAATCAGACGAAAAAGAAGAAAACTGATGCGAATAATGATGAGGATGATTTGGTGATAACCGACGAAATAACGATTAAAAAGGAAGAGATTTTGGATTTTGATGATTGGGGATTGGAGGATAATAAGACTTTCGCGGTGGATGTGCAGCAGTTTGGCTTTGTTTTGAGTGGAAAAGAGCCGGCGAAGAAGAAGAAGAAGCCAGATGAGAATCGGTTTGAAATTCAGATTGAACGAAATGCTGCGATCAACAGAGATCGAGAGGAGCCGAGTGTTGATTTAACAGAAGATGTAATGTTTGAGTTTTTTACTCGGTTAAGGAGATGTCCGAGTGAAAAATGGTCAAAATCGAAGAAAAAATGAAAAAAATTTAGATTTTTTGTTTTAATTTTATTTAAAATGTTTAGAAGAACAAGAAAAAAAATTATAAAGACAGATTTTTATATTTATCGTTAAAAAAAATTATGTATAATTAAGTGAAAAAATTTCCCCCGATTTTCATCTCATTTTTGGCTTTCTTTTCTTTGATTGTTCATAACTTTTTTTCTCCATTTTCTGTTGAATCCATTGAGAATTGCGGTATATCAAATATGACCTATTTTTCAATAGTTAATAACTTTTTTTGGTATTTTTTATACTTGATCTTGATTATAATGACTAAAAGAAACGCAATGCAAGAATGAAAAAATGATAAAAAGAATGATAAATATCGATTCATTATTGACAATTATAGTATTTTCACTGGGATATCTCCTTAATGAAATGATTATTTTTATTTTTAGAATATTTTTTTAAATTAATTTTGTGGTTTTGTATTTTGCAGAGATGGCAAGAATCTCTGGCGATTGCAAGTACAAGTGGTACAAGTGAAATGCAAAAGTCCAAAAACAAGGATCAAAACAGTCGAGGATGGTATTCTGAGAATCACAAGAAGAGAAGTGCGAATGAAGATTTACCAAATGATATTCCGGAAAAGAGGAAGAGGAGAGAGGACGAAAGACACAGCAATAATTCTGTAGAGACAGTTAGAAGGAACATTGAAAATATTACTGTTGATGAGAATGATTTTATAACGGCTAGGGTAATTTTTTAATACAATTTTACAATTTAATTTCGGATAGAAAAATAATTTTAAATGTTTTAAGTGACTTTTAAATCATTTTTTTAATGTTTCGTGAATTTTCCACTTTTTTGTAAATTTTTAATTTTTTTTTATCTTTGCAATATAATAATTTTTGATAATATAAATTGTTTTAGACTGGAGATTATTCGACGATTTACGATCAAAATCTGCCACTTTTGCGTACAAATTACGAGGAGGCATTACAAAAGCGAACTTTTGTTAAAAATTTCCAAAAGGTGAGATGAAACTGCTTTTGATATATATAAAATATTTTGTAAGACGTAGGGTGATTGCACCAGTGAATGGACAGACACCAGTAAATAGACGATTTTTCCAAATATATGACATAAAACAAAAATATTTGAACGAATTCATTTAAATGTAATAATAGAATTATTCCTTGAAATAT
>JABFPJ010005208.1:0-12503 GCA_022817425.1 Gryon sp. ZL-2020
GTTAGATGTATAATCAAAAAATAATTATATTAGCTTAGTATTATATAAGTACAATTTTATTCATGCATGTTAATCTATTTTTTGTATGAAAATGCCATACATTAATTCATTTAGAGGTTTATATAAATATTTACTTCTTTAATTATCCAAATTTAAAATAAACATAATTTATCTGTGTAATTGTATTGTTTCCATAATTTTTACTAAATTTATTTAAATATTATCGAATTGTTCTATAATGAGCGAACAAATTTAAAATGTATATAGCAAAATATCGGTAGTATATGCATGGAATTTTAATTTGTTGAACACAATTGAACTTTTCTTTTAAAAACATAATTTTAATGATACTTTTTCCTATGTATGTAACTATATTATATAAGTATTTATCTGCTGATGATCCTGTCATCACCATCGTCAACTATTCAATGTCACTTTAGCAAAATTAATTTCATTATAAATAAATGCATTACTAATTTAACATTATGTAAATAAAATTACATTAAAAAACTGTTTAAGATTTAAAAAAATGTATATATTTTAAACATAATTAAAATATTAATGTTAATTTGTACTTAATTAAAATAGTAATTTCTGCTCGTTTAAATCTTCCATTAAAAATATGTGACATATATTAATTCCTTTTTTGTTTCAAAAATATTTTTTTATTTTACGCAAAACCAAGAATCGACTGAAAAATGCAAGTTATTAAAACTGAACACCAAAATTGTACATAGTATCAAATATTACAACATGTTCTAAATTAGATTGTTCGTAATATCGAAATTATCGGTATAATCTCATTAATTAATATTTAAAAAATATTTTCTTTTCTGATCGTCATTAGAAAGCATGCATACATTAAACATGTGTGCGGTTAGTTAAAAATGATTTAAACTAATAAAAATTCGTCCTTAATTATTCGTAATCCATAACATTGATTCTTACATGTTACATAAAATTCTTATACAAATTCATCTGAAGTCTATATTTTTTCCATCCTGCATTTTGAACTAAATACTTTTTTAAAATACCTTTAAAGTAATGTCTTTTTATCAGCAAAACACTGTTTCAGTTTTTGCTCAAACTTATATATAGTTTATATTTCCTTTCTTCTTCTTTCTGTAAACATAATCAATTCATAAATTCACATTAATTTTTTCTTAAATATCACAAATCATGAATTTATGAATTAACTTTTAAATGAATTTTATTTAAATGAAATATTTCAGAAATTCATCGTATTGTCTGTTGCGAATAACTCGCTGAAAAGATTTTCCATCGAACATTGCGAACGTGTGCATTATCACTAGTAGTCTTTTTTTTTGTGTGTCAACGAAAACCACAAATGGATGAATGCTGTTTTACCTTCATCTACTTATTTCAAGTCTAAATATATTAAAGGAAAAAGTATTTTTCAACATCTTATAGACAAGGACCAAGCTTTTTCACAGTTTAAATACCTTAGTCCGTATTTGTAATTTAACTGTATTTTTGCAACAAGAAAGGGGAAAATAAAGGAAAGGGGAAAATAAAGGAAACCAGCCGAGTAGAGGACAACTAGAAAGAACTCAAAACAAGATGGTCGAAGGGCGAATCGTTAGCCATGTTAAACGTAACTATATGTCAGCTATGACTTTGTCATCAGCTGCCTCTGCTCCACTGTTGTTCCTTAGCTGACGCGAACAGAAGATAAAAGCAGTTTGTAATTATATCGATAGCAGCAGTCATCCAAAATACTGTATGCCAACGAGCTAGTGTTTCCTGTAAATTAAAATATTATTATTATTATAAAACTAATAAAAAATAGCAACAACCTAAAAGATACATCAACAAAGATATTCATTTTAAAAGAAATCTAAAACGTATTTCAAACGATGATACAAATGTTGAAAAAAGTCTGGATTTAAAATCACATTAACTTATTCAACGTTGAATCTCTGAGTGCAATAATAAATCACTACTATTCTTTTATTTGAATACTTACATGACCGTCGACAATGCTGCCGATAATATAAGGTGCCAAGAATCCGCAGATATTAGAAGCCGCGTTTGTCAAGCCGTAAAGTGTGCCGGCATATTTGGGCGCAAGTGCGATATGATTCATCTGATTTCCAGCGTAAATGCCGCCATAAAGTGAACCTATGCCGGAAAGCATGAGCATCACAGTGAAGCGATCGCATCCGGCCCAAATGGCACCTAAAAAGCTCAAACTTGGTCCAACACTGGCAACGGTGTTCCATAAACGCAAAGAATTCAGCGGCGATATTAAACGACGCTCGAGTAATGCGTCAGCAACCGTTGATATTATCAGACCCATGAACCATGCAGTCAAATAAGGCAATGCCGAAAGATACGCGTTATTTTGTACGTCATAATGCAAAATTCGGTCCATGTAGGTCGGCAATTCGGTTAACAGTGTGTAAAAACCCCACGATTGGCCACATTGTGTTATCGTAATTGCCCATACAGGCAAAGAAGTAAAAATTGCTTTCCAAGGCACACCATTATCGGGTCCCTAAACACACAAAAGAACATTTTGTGATACTTTATACTTTAAAGTAAATATAATTTAATCAATCATTCATTATAAGCGATTATGTTAACAATTATTTATTATTACACTATTAAATTTTTGAATGCTATAATAAATTTATCCTCTCATATCCAACATTAAATACAATAATCATACATTATTTTAGTGATTTTAAATGTATTGCACATCGCATAATATATAATACAGTCAAAAGGTGTAATAAGTAATTAAATCTAATAATCTCATTATCTATAATAATATCTCAGCGAAATTCAATTACTTGTAATTTAATTAGCTTGAAAATTTAATTGGCTTATAATCAATAAATTATATTCATAAGTAACTCTATTAACGTAAATGAGTTTACCATTCATATTAGTGATTAGAATTTAAATTAATCAAATTTTCAATGTGTAAATGAATTCCATTTAATCAACAAGCGTTATATATTTTATAATCGTTTGCTTTTTCTTTTAAGTGCAACGAATTCTTTGATATCTTGTTATTTTTTTAATAATATGTATTTAGTAAGTAAAGTATAAAGTAAAAGATAATATTAAATATGTTTTACCTCCTCTTTTGTCTCAACGCAAGCTTCAATGTACGTACGCTCCAGGGGATCGATTCGAGGATGTAGTGCTGGAGTGTCGTAAATGAAAAACAGCCAAAAACCATACCAAACAATGCCAAGGCTGCCAAATAAATAAAACGCTAAAGGCCATCCTCCCCATAATTCTAATGAACATAGCCACCCACTTACTGGAAGTGAAATCACAGTTCCAAAATTTGCACCTAAAATTATACAAAAACAAATAAGAAGAAAATTATTTATTTATGGTAATAATACAAACAGATTTAATTAAAAACTAAATATCTAAAGAAACAATATAATTATTTCATAATTAAATATATAATCTGTCAAAATATATTATATTTCATATGAAATTAATTATTAACATAAAGAAACTATTACCTGCATATACTAAAGCCGCAAATTTACTTCTTTCCAATGGAGGCACCCAGTGCGCAAGCATACTATGCATCGCTGGATATGTAACTCCCTAAAATTACTCAAGATTAAATTTCACGCTCTGTTTTCCAAGTACTTATATATTAAATAAGTACAACTAAGTCAACTCAAATTATACATTATTTAAGTAATAGTAACAAATTAAAAAGCATTAATCAAAATAAAGTGATATAAAAAGATTAAATTGTATTGTTTTTCATTGATTTTAATATAATTATATTGACGTTTTATAACAAAACTATTGTATTTGTGTATAACTAAAACAATCTGCTTTTTTAGCAGACATTTTTTTAATTTTATTTGGTATAATTAATTATTGCAAAACAAAGTGATATGAATTCTTTGCTCAAAATTTACCTCAGTGAAACCCTCAGCGATGCGGACAGCCAAAAATGGATAGAGACCCCAGTAAGCAGCGAAAGGGCTGACCACAGTGAGAATGGCCGTCAAAAAGACCCCCAATCCATAAACTAATTTGCCTCCGTGCTTCTCGGCCATCCTTCCTCCTGGTACATTAGTCATGACATAACCAATGAAAAATGCTCCTAAAATTATGCCTTGAGTTTTTTCATCCCAAACAAACTCTCCTTGACTCTAAACATATGTTTAATTAAATTTATTATTCAGTGTATTATTTATTAAAAAGTAATTAATTTAATTAATTACTCTGTTACATCTGTTTTACTTCACATTATTAAATTATTTATTCATTTAAATTAACGCGTTACAATTCTGCTGGTATGATTTTTATTTGCTCTTTTAAATAAGCGCTTCAAAATGCTTTAAAAATCTGTCATAAATTAAATAATAAATTAAAATACTGAATATGATTAACGCTTGACAAATTGTCGGATAAAAGATGCAAAAACATGAATCATATATTATCTCAACAGATACGAGTTATTGAATTGCATGAATTATGATAAAAAAAAATTTGTTTGACATACTGGAACAAATGTTGTGTTGATAGGTTGCGTATTAGGGCAAACGTCATTCGTATCGTTCGTTTCAATGTGTGGAATTGCTGTTTGGTTGACCATAGATACGATTGCGACTGATAAATTCACACGCATTGCATAAACCAGCGCAAAACCCAGGAATCCCAGAAATCCAAGCGTAAATCGTGCTTTGATCCATGATTTTGTATCGAGAGCATCATGAATAAGAATTTGTGTGGATGCTGTAATCAACAAACATTTTTTTTCAACAACAATTTTTTCAACAACAAACATTTCAATCAACAACAAATTTTGAAACATTAATAAAAGGTCAAAAATTTCTTTATTAAATTTTTTTTGTTAAACTTAAAGTGAAGTATTTAATACTACTAGCTAATTACATTATTCAAACACAATGTTAAAAAATTGAATATATAATTAATTTATTTAGTTTCGTATATTTCATAAATATGATTATTTTATTTTAATTGAATAATTCTTATTACTAGTTAAAGAACGATAAAAAGTATTATACTTCAAATTGCTTAGTTTGGAACATTTATAATCAAGACTATAATTGATGAACTAATTGAAATTCAAGTTTTATATACTGATAATGCATTTTAAAGGTTGACACATACACTGTCATATATATATATATATAATGTAAAGTATAAATTCTTATTTTTGTATACTATCTTACGAAAATTACATATTGTTAAACAAGATATTAATAATATTCAAACATACATTTTTTATGTATAATAATATTAAAAGTGAAATATAATAAACAAAAAACAGCAACTTATTTGATTTTTCAATATATAAAATGAATTGAATTTCTATAGATTACATCTCGACCCTTATTTTATTCATTTCTTAATTATTTATTTTAAATTAATTTTTTAATGTAAATATATTAACTTACAATTCCATTCTGAAAATTTAATGCAATTATATATAAGATATAAGAATTTTGTATTTAAATCCAGATTAATTAAGATCTATTTTTGTCATTATTTTTCTCATAACTTGTTCCTTTGTTTAATTCCTTTATCCTAATATATAAAAGCAATATTACTATTGAAATTAATATTCATTTGTTAAATTTCTATTTTTATTTCAATTAAAATAAAAGAAAGTTTTGATGTCTATTATTCTAACGGAAATTCAATTTCCAATTTCGTCGTGTAATATTTATTTATATTATATTTTCTCAATTTTTACTGTAATATAAAAAAATCTATTCAATTCAAATATACGCGACTTTACTTTTATCATTGCAAGACTAGAAAATCAAATTGCAATAGACAAATAACAATATGATTGCTTCATTTTAATTTTGTTTCCGTTGCAAAAACAAACAATAGATACTTTTAATCCTTATATAACTACAATTAGTCGAAACAATCCGTTACATAATTGAAAAGGAAAAAATATTTTTTGGGTTGTATATTAAATTTTCATATTACTCATCATTGAAACATTATTCACATCGTGTAATAAAAACGACAACATAGAAGTTCTTTCACACGAACAAATGGTTATTACCATAGAAAACACTGACACAAATGTACAATTTTAATCAATCATACACATATATACAAATACACATACTAAGTTCTTGATCAACAAAAGCATAAATTTATCCCAAAACATATTGATTGTCAATGTTGACAACCGAATATTATATAGCAAAACAAAGTTGATTTTGACATGAAATAGTAATGACTTTTGTTTTATACGAAATGTAAAAAACGTTGAAAACAAAGCGAACCCTTTTCTATGCTGTCGTTGATAAAGAGAGGCTGTTCGTCCCTGGAGACGGTAGGATCAAGGATTTCCATGTTGACAACTTTTATTCTGCAGTCAGACTTGAAGACAACGTATTTCGCGATAGAAATTTCGTTCTCACGAATTAGCCCGCGTTACTCATCTACATTGAAATTACGTCTTTTGGTTCAGCCAAGTTGCTTTCTCCGTCAATTACGGGCCACTCACCGCGCGTCTACACTCATGCTTCACGCTTCAGTCAAGAACAGCCTTACTTTACTTAACTTTACTTTGACGTTTCACGTTGCAGGATCGATAATACAGTTCCCATTTGTTATCAACAGTTTACTATTTAATATCTAAAATGAAATTTAAATAAAATAATATAATATATTATATAATAAATACAAACAAATAATTTTATAAATAAAAGACATTAATTTTTTGTTGAAATTATTTAATGCAATTTCACTTTGATAAAAAATTTTATGCAAAATAAAGACAAAATATTTTTTTCTTATTGAGTTATTCTAAATAAATTGTTTGTATTATTAATAAAATTTGCCTTTTTTTATTTTCTGTAAAAAATATTTGTTATAAAAAATACAGTCGATATATCGATAAATAAGAACTAAAAGTAAAAGTGTACCAGTAGTTGCTTATGTCGGTGTTCTGCAATTTCACCAAGTCTTCTGGTTGGCTGCCTAAGAATCCTAGAAACAGCATTATAACGTCGGCTTTCTTAAGAAATAACAAACAAATATATTCTAAATTATAATCAGTATTGTAAGAAACGAAAAAACAGTAACAATTAGTTTTGTTGGTGAACAGTAGTAAAGGTGAATATATCAATGATGCTTCCTCTAAAATTTGGAGGTGTTTTTCTTTTGATTCTGACCATTTATACGGTAAACGCATCTTCCCAAAATTATGCCTTTGCTAGGATTGAGGTAAGTAAAAAATATAGAATATGTATATAAGTATTTTTAATACATAATTAAGATTTTGCTATAAAATATCTGTATATTTAACTTTAAAAATAAATTATTTTAATATTGACTTTTATACTTTTTATACTTTTTGAAAATAATTCATTCATACTTATAAAAAAGTTACTTTACAGAGTTGTAAGGGATGTCGTTTGAATCATCTTCCAGATGTTAAAAAGTTTGTTTTTGAAGATGTGCCACTTTAGTATCCTTTTAATTATTATAAATTGAATTTTAGAGACGAAAAACTTTATAACTTTAAGTCACTACATTTATTAAAAAATGCTGTATTCTTTTACTATTCGTTATAATTATCTATGAAACAATTAATTTTCCTTTAAAACGATATTAATATCATATATTTTTATTATTAGTCAAAGTATATGACATATTTAACAAATATAAAATAATGTTATGCAATTTTTCTTATTGAGAAAATATTTTCCAATTCATTATCATTCTTAATAATTAAATAAAATAATTACTCTATGCACTTTTAATTATGGTTTTCCTTATCTAATTAATTTAATTAGTGAAAACGTGCAATTTAAACATATACAAGGTGCCTCACCAGAGCTACTACTTTTTAACGAAAAAGAAGAGGTAAATTTGTTAATAATTTTTAAATTCTGCAAATATACAACTGTTAACAAAATATAACTGAGAAACCATTCAATGCAGATTTTATAATATTCTATTCTTTTATTATATGTTTTAGGAAGTAGAAAGATTAAAACTATCTCATCTATCGCGAGAAGAATGCAACGAATTGCTTATATCAAAAGGTTTTAAGAAAAAAACAAGTGCTATGAAAGATGAAATATAAGGTTAAAAAAGAAACATATAAAACTTCATAATAGTTGAAAAAGTTAAGTTATTAAGTAATTCTTGATGTAATTAAAATATGTGTATTTTTTTTCTTTTGTACGTTTGTATATACAAATTTAATTTCTAGTGCACAATTATGTTTTTATGTTCCATCTGTTACACGTGAAACGATGAACACAAATCATAATATTTGGTTGTAAATAATCACAAATATAATCAAGAAGTTATATTACAAGTTATATTTACAAGAATATTTGACTTATATAGCTGTCTTACGTAGCTATTTTTCAATATAAAAGATCATTGTACATACAAATTAATTGCAGACAATTTTGCGAAAAAGTGCATACAATATTGTATTAATTAATGACTGACATAAAGCAATCATTAATCTATCAATTTCATTGTGTATGTTTATTATTATGTCCAAACTAACACATACTTTCCGGCGTCCAAAGTTTAAATGTCCTGTCGTAGGAACCAGTAACGATATACTTTTGATCTGAAGAAATATCGAGGGACATTATTTTGCCATCGTGTCCGGACAGACTTTTCAACGGCTGCCACGTTTTGTTTGACCAAATACTGGCAGTTGAATCAAACGATCCAGTGACCAAATATTCGCCTTCGTGTTTTTGATATTTCACATCAGCGACTATATTAGTATGTGCTGGAATTGTGTAAATGCACGAACGTTTTCGCAAGTCCCAAATTTTTGCGCTATTATCTTCGCTGGCAGTTGCAATATGATAACCGTTTGGCGAAAAATTAATACCAAAGATAGATTGAAGATGACCTTCCATGAACAGTATACAACGACCGGTGCGCAGGTCCCAAACGCGACCAAAAGAATCAAGACTTCCAGTTGCTGCGACACTGCCATCACATTGAAAACTGAAACACAAGAAAACTTTATTTTCTCATTTTTAAATAAAAAAAAAATTATTTTTAATTTAAGAAGTTGTGTTACGTACCTAATACAATGAACAGGTTTTGCATGTCCTTCTTGATGAAGTACTTCTGTTTGTTGTTCCAAATCCCAGAGACGCCAAGATGAATCATAACAGCATGTTCCAAGGAATCTGCCAGATGGATGAAATGCAATTTTGGAAACTCGATATGGTTCATGACCTTCGACCTCAGCTAAAGGTTCATCACCATCGCCGCCAGACCATAATTTTACAGTACCTAAAAAAACAATCACACAAATATTATACAAAACAATTAAATAATTTTTTGTAATTACATATATAAATTCAATAAAATATAATTTAATTATAATGTTTAATTTAAAAATAATACCATCAGAAGCACAGCTTGCTAAGACACAAGATTTTGAAGCATTTTCTCCGACAACTTCTTCCGAAATAGTGGCTTTTGGATGAAATGTAATACAGCCGACATTTCCTTTGTGTCCACGTAAAACTCTCAATTGGGTACATTCTGGCGCAGACCATAATTTACACAATCCCGACCAAGAGGAGGTGGCGATTATTTTTGAATTTGGACTAAATTCCACATGAGATATTGGTCGAGTATCACCAATTTGTGAACAATATATTGTTAAAGCTTGTAGCTTTTTTAACAATTCTTGACTTTTTGCTGTTCTCGTTGCACTCGGCACTTCGAGTTCTTTCCTTGCATTTTCTAATCTTTCTTTTGCTCTTTTGCGAGAAAAATCTGTAAAAATGAGAATCAATAGTTTATCAAACAGTAACATTGGTAATACTTATTGAAGCTTATAATTAATTATTGAATTATTTAATGTCAATAATTCAAACACTTATATTAAAAGTATTAGAATGTTAAGTAAACTAACGAGCAATCCACCATCTGGCAGAAAGTAACGAATTTGGTCCTTCGTGATACCACGTCGTTTCATTATCTCTTGCGACTGGTTCTGATGGTTTCTCGTCTTCGTCATGTTTCTTTTTAATCGCATCTTCTCCGAGACTTGCAAGCAACTCTCGTAATCGAGTTCTTCTTTCAGCGGGACCTTCGCCAAACAGACATAGCGGTACACCCAATTGTCGCAGATTCTTTTTTACTTCGGAATCGTCCGTAGACACATTAATTTGTCTTATTTTCTTGCGTCTTTCAAACTCTTCCAATATTGCTTGACGATCTTTTGGCATATCATCTTCAATTTCCATGTATTCATTTGACGCGTAAATATTACCAGCTGACGCTGCTGAATATTTCTCATCGTCGTCATGATCGGATGATAATTTCTGGCGCTTATTCCGAATAATTTCTTCATCGTCTGACATTGTTAAGCTTTTGTTCAATTATTCTAAAAATAAAATATACATCTTTAATAAATCATTTTTTTTAAACTTAATAATATGAATAAGTAATATTTATTCAAAAAAATAGATAAGTATTTTTCATTACTCGGGGAGGGAAAATGCCATTTTCCTCCCTAGGGAGATTTAGGAAAATGGCTTTTTTCCCTCCCTCGTAACGAAAAATATAGTACGCAACATGGGAGATGATCGGAAATTCGATTTCATCTCCCTTGTTGCGTAATGTACTATTACTTTATCTAATATTATATTATTACATATATATTACACTGTATTATTTGTTTATGTAAATATCCATTCTTTCTATTATAAATGTATACTTTTTAAGGTTATCTCAATATTACAATGTCAAGTATCAATTAATTTAATTATACTACTCTGGGATTATTAATTATTTAATCTCTTTTAGTAATTAATACTTTGCAAATTAATAGTTTTATTTTATAAAAAAATTAAATTATGCAATTTGGAAGAAATAATGCATTCAATTTTATAAATAAAAAAACAGTCCTGTCAAATTCCTGTTTTAATTACATTCCTATCAAATAAATACTAATAAATAATAAATCACCATTACAGTAAACTTGAAATTGTACATTTTCCACTTAAATATTTATTTTTATTATATATTATTACAACTTACTCTTTTATTTATAGTTATACAGCTATACTGGAAGTCTGGAACGCTTCCTATTAGCCACTATTTGCCTCAACCAATAAGCAGAAAGCGAGTAGAGATAGATAGCTAGCGAGGGGGCTGACCTCTTTGTCTTACAGGTTTGCGCATGCGCAGTAAATAAATGGCGTATTCGAGCAGCATTCATAACCTTTTATAATAATGTTTTTCTGGAAAGGCGCCCGAATGTGTGTTCGAGCAGACGCATATTATTATATTATAAAATAATAATGTTTGCTCGAACACGCGTTCGAGCAAACATTGTTAAAAATTAATAATTTTGTGTCGAACATGAGTTTTTTCATTATTATTTTTTATTTATAAAAATAATATTTAAATACATGTTCGAGTGAACATTTTTAATAATAAATAATGTTTAATAGAACATGAGTTTTCGATTATTATTTTAATTATTATAAATAATATTCGTTAAAATTCATGTTCGAGCAAACATTATTATACATTAATAATGTTAGAGAAAATATTCATTTTTATAATTTTTCTTTTTAATTTAATTTAATTAATAACCCTGGTACAAATAACTTAGATTTTCAGGTTAAAAAAATCATATTCTGAAATAGTAAGTAAAGTGCAACAGGAAAACCATATAAAATATATGAATTTTCATATAAAACTTGTGCTGACTTATTATGATTTTATGCGACTTTCTATCGACTAAATAGTCACATAAAACCATAATAATTCAGCAAAAGTTTTCCATATACAATATGTGAACTTTCATATAAAACTTATGCTGAATAATTATGATTTTATGTGACTTTAAAATCATAATAATTCAGCATAAATTTTACATGAAAGTTCATATATTGTATATGGTTTTCCTGTTGCATTTTACGCAATATTTCAGCGTATAATTTTTTAGCCCGAAAATCTAAGTCACTTGTACCAGGGAAAATTTGGTAAAATTTATGTTCTAGCAAACATTATTAAATAGAAATAATGATTGATAAAACATGAGTTTTTTTAACATTTTATTTTTATTTATTAATAAAATTAGCTAAAATACACGTTCGAATAAATATTATTAAATATTATTAATGTTTGTTCGAACATACATCCCTGGCGTCGAAGTTTGCACCATAATTACACTAAAAATTTTGAAGTGTAAAAAGAGTGTAAAAAAAGTGTAACAGTAGCGTAAAAGCAGTGTAAAAATGGTGCAACGGCGGAACGATTTACACCATGCTTAATTGAAACCTTCAGTACACTTTATTTACACTTTTCGTACACCATTGGTACACCATGATGACATTTATCGTACACCATAACTACACTACGATTTTTTTAACGTTTCTTACACCATTAATACACTACGTTTAAACTTTTAATACATCGTAAATACACTTGATTTAAACCTTTCATACACTATAAATACACCGTATTTATATCTTTCTTACACAGTTAGT
>JABFPJ010005209.1:0-12500 GCA_022817425.1 Gryon sp. ZL-2020
TAGTTTATTTTTTTTTTTTTTTTTTTTTTTCTTTTTCTACTTTTTATATTATCACAACCATTAAAAGTTAAATTAACGCAAAATTTGGAAAATGTTGTTTAAATATTGCAAAATTAATCAAATAATTAGTTGAACAAAAAATAATAGAGCTTAAATTCTGAATATATCACTGGAGATACATTGGATAGCAAAGGGCAAAATTAAAATCTTGCATTAAATTTAAAGATATAATATAATTAAACTAATGAAATAATAAATGAAACTTCATAACTACGAGGTCACTTTATATAATTGAATTTAAATGTGCAAGAGAAACATGGAAATTTCGATTGTATAATGCAAATCGTACTAATGAATAAATTATACAAAGAAATTGGTGCAAATGAAAATATATTAAAATTTATTTTTGAAATAGTATATATAAAGAAAATAAAAACAATCAAACACACAATATAAGCAACATATATATAAACGCAGAAAAAGAATAATATTTCAAACAGAAGTATAAATAAATGCAAGTTTTGTTTACAAATCATACCACTCATCAACAACCATTATTATCTCTTTGCAAAGTGATCTCTTTTTTTGATTAAATAACGAATTATGCGTTAAGCGAAGCAAACTATATTTTATATGAAATTTTGTACAAAATATTATATAGCATATATAGAGTTTTGCAACTATTGTATATATATTACGTATATATATAAAAGAAGAAGAGTAGTAGTAGACTACACTACCTACTTTCTTAACTTTCTATAGTTCTACATGAGAATTATATATATACAAATTCACAGTCTTTTAGTAATACAAGCTTTTATTATAAAAATTATATAATTTGATGAAATGATAATTAAATTAGCATTATACATTTTTGCTATTCATTTGTACAGTAATCAAATTGCATTTAAACATTTAAGCATGTAATGTGAACTCATTAAAAAACTATTATTAATTGGCGCCGCATATTCTTACAAAATGGTATCATAAAGGATGATAAATGTTTGCCAGCGTAAATTTGTTGTTCATGGATGTGTTCATTTAAACAACTACAATCATAAAATTATACCAGCATACTTTTAAGATTCACTTTTAAAAATAACTATTGAAAGGCTTAATAATAAGATAAAGGTATAGGAATAAAGAAACTAGCTGTATTAAACGTACCCATTTTTCCGGGTATCACGTCAAACTGTGATGGTGTATCGCTGACGAAAATTGGTCGATTACATAATTCCTGAAAAGTAAAATTGAATAAGCTTTAAAATGAATTTGCTAATATTTGTATATATAATAATTTGATCATTTGTTGTAATAATGAATAGGAGAAAATAGATTTCACTCAATTTGAGATGTTGAAATAAAAATATGTTTGTACCTTTGGCCTTTTCCATTGAAATTGAAATGGTGGTGTTTGATGATAAAATGCCGATGCCTGAGTTGCTGGGAAATCCGGATCCTCCCAAAGCTCTCCATTTTTTAAGCACGAACGTTTAATTCGTTCGTACTCGCTCATAACGTCCTGCAACGTTACAAAATCATACCACAACATTACAAAACCCACTCGTTCAATATCTCTAATATGATATTTCACAAATATCATAATATAATAATAAAATCTATAATTGAGTTTAATTTGTAAATACAACACTACTGCATAGTCAAGAAATCGTGCTTGTCATCTTATATAGTAACAAAATGCAATTCAAATGCACATTTTTTGGATGAATGTATATATAATTTGATATAACAAATAAACACTGAGCTATGCTACTTTTGTTTGAATTGAATTGTAATTTGAGTCTTTGCTATTTATCTAAAGACAAATGGCATAAGTGAAGAAGTTTAACCCACGCAAAGCATATTATCATGTGGGTTGTCGACCTTAAGCAAAAAGACATGTGGTCTATGCGTGGCAATGGAGGTTAACGCCCCATCAACAACATTACTATCGTTTTTTTTTTGTTCTGTCAAATAATAATTAACGTAGAGGCGTCTCTGATGACTTCACTTCATTGCACATCATTTGAGTTTGCACAACTGGTACCCACATTTTGCTCTACCAATTACATGCTAATATTGTCAATATTGCGATAATGCTAATTATTTATTTATCATCCAAACATTATTACTTATTCTTATTTCAAATCATATTTATATTTGAGCAAATTTTAATTTCTTCATTTTACAATGAAAAATGTGCAATTTTCATGCTTGATTTCATACAAACTTAATAACTGTGTAGGCCACCAACAATAAGTTAGTCCATGTGATTGTAGTATATTTATACATCAATAAAGAAACAAAGATACAAATACAATATATGTATATGGGAATAGAGATTCATCCCTGACATCGAAAGTCTTTTTCAACTCGTATACAAATTTGCACTTAACAATAAGAAATGGGGTTGGCTCATCGTATTGTATATGTAAAACATATTTTCCTTAGTTTCTTCTACGCCTCGATTAAATAAATGTCAGTCATTAAGGATATGATATGTCGTACGTTATACGACGTTAATTATTAATATTTATTTATAGAAGATAGCAAAAGCAAGTGCTTAATTAACAACATCAACAATTGTTGATTCAATTTTGTACTAAATATATGTATGAATGTAAATATTTATATGCACTATATATTTATGTGCATTATGATTTGTCGATAAATATTTATTCTGATCTGTTTGAAAGAAGGAAGACCATTTGAAATAGAAAGTGTTTACATATAAGAGTCACCCATGAGGAGAGCTATATCAAAAATGAGCAACAATCATTTTACATTTTATGTACGTATATATGTTTGACCTTGAAAAGTCGTCTTTTGATGCTCTAAATTGATCATAATCAATATCCTATATTATACAACATCTGCTACAAAATATCCTTTTGTACACTTAACTCTCTCAAATGTCACAAAAATTGGGCAGAAAAAATGGTCAAAGCGAACAAATTTTGATTGGCTACATTTGTCCCCACCACGAATTTTCGCGACTTTTGGGACATTTTTGTCGTTACATTTGAGAGAGTCAAGTGTATATAAACCGTTGTAATTGCAAAGTAAATTTAATGTATTAAACCTATTCTAGTATATATTCTTACTAAATTATACTTTTAATCTGCAACATGTCAAATATTATTTACTTTTATATTATTTTGGAGATGTATTTACTGGTGCTCGATAACCGTGTTTATAAGGTTTTGATAAAAAAGAAACAAAAACGTTACATCAATGAAAGTCATTTAGGTCAATCAGGTGATTGAACCTTGTGTTTAAAGTTAACACTAATAAGTAGAAAATATACATAATGTTAAATGTATAAGCTTACATTATTGCAATAACTTATTGAAGTGATGCATTGGCGTTAAATAGTACTGTCATCGACAAAGTAAGAACAATAACTACGATGACTGGATTGATAAGTAAGGCGTATCACGGTTAACGAATTCAACAAGTTGAATGCGTATACTGTTAGACGAACGGACATGCTCGACAAACTGCTACGAATTGACTGAATATATATAAAAAATGACACGCTAATTTGGATTATGAATAATTCGCACTCGCTGCACTACTTTCTCTGTCTAGCTGTAACGCTAAGCAACGTCGCCAAATGATTCCATCACAACAGATAATTGCAGAGAAAGTTAAGTTGGCCACGCCAAATGATATCCAAATTTTGTGCATTGTCATCGCGATACAAATAATGTAATGTGTAAATGATTGTGTTGTAATTGAACGTTGCGCTAAGCAATTGTCTCTGAATTCAATTCAATCATCTTACAACAACAACATTCTCAGTCGCCAACTCAATTCTACATTCTTTTCAAATCTTTCATATATTATTTCGAATTTTCACATTCATTTATTTATTTATTTTTCATTTATTTTACACATCATACTTATAAATATATAATAAAGCAATGAACTTACAATAACAATTTATTATATCACAATGATGAACAGTAACATATTTGAGGATGGTTTTTATCAAAACTCGTCATGCAATAGCGAGCAAAAATTTCATTACGCAAATATTTCACATACTCAATTGTAATTGATCTTACGTATAGACAGGAAATGAAGATGATCATCTTTATTGTCGACGTTTATGTAAACACTTTTGTTGTGCGACCATCTCATGTTATAATATATTATTACGTTATTTTACTACAATTAGCACTCGTCCTTTGTAATATATTAAATATTAGATATTAATTAAAACTATAATTTTTCTTATCTATGAATAAAATAGATTTCAATTGGAATCCAACCAACAACAAAATCAAGTATTTCTTAAAAATTAAAAAAGTTCAAAAAAGTGAATGAAACGAATGAGAATTTGGGAAAGCTAGATGAAGTAAATAATAACTCAGATTATTTATTTATAGATTCAAATTATGTGGCAGACAAGTAACCAATGAGAAATGTGGAAAGCAAGTCGATGAAAGCAATCATGATTTTGGATCTCGATTCGATTTAATTCGCGAGTTCACCGACTTTCAGACCTCTTATCTTCTATTGAATGCAAAAAATAATTGATTTTATTCGCAAAATGTTCAACTTGATTATAACACTAGAGTATATTACTCGCTTTATACTCGCTTCACTTTAATAACAATATTGTACAAATAAAAATGATAAAACGATTTACATTCACACGATAAAAAAGGAATTAAATGCACCGGTTCAATATTTGGGTTTCAATAAAAAGCGAGATACCGTCGCAGTTTCGAACACCAATTAACAAATGCCGCTTGATGCATACGATACTATATTCCGCACTTGTGCATATTTTACTTTTACGTTCAGTTTATTGCCAAATTGTAAATATTCTCTGTTAATTGAGTTATTTAGTTTCTCGCGAATCGCAGACTTTCACTGCATTTAAATATTTTGTATTGATCCTCAAATAATATTCAACTAAATGTATTCATAGATATATATTTTTATATATCATTTAATATATACATTTAACAGAAAATTCAATCAATCAATAATCAAACTTCATATTTAGATCTTGGCAGTTCATTCGATTCCATTTAATTAAAATATATTTTTTAATAAATATAATTCCGAAGAAATACAAATAAAGTTAATTGTAGTTCAAATTAAATAAATATTCGAATTTATGTACATTTGAGATAATTTCACTACAATCATTTATTTCAAAACAAGTGAAATAAAATATCACTAGTTTCATATTGCATGAAATGCAATAATGTTATGAGAGAATATTTAATTTACTAGTTAAATAATAAAATATTCAAAATATGCATTGCCAATTGTTGCTGACAACTTTCTTTGAAATAATATATCTTGGACGAAAAGATGTTTGTGTGACCGCTGACTAGTGACACAAAGTGTATTGCAACAAAAGTGTGCCACGATTTAAATTATACAAATGAATTCACTCTTATCTGCGTAACGAAGGTATTCAATCTGTCAATGAATTTTCGTAAATTGCACATTTCCTCTATACAAACAGAAGACTATAATACCATGAAGAACAAGTCGGAAGAAAGTTAAAGAAAATTAAATTGCTGATCATTTAAACAGTACTTATTTATGCAATCTAAATGTCTATGATTTTGAGCTAAGAATATTTATTATTATTATTATTATTATTAAATATTAATTTTGAAAAGTATAATAAATGACACATATTGGCAGTGAATTTGAATGACAAAGTGATGTATGTTATTGTATTTTTGGATGCATTTGTTTGTTGATGGTATATTTAAAATAAGCAAGGAGGCGCGCATAAACTGATTGACGTAGCGGCAAGAACCGCTATGAGTATTGGCATTGCAACACTTAATGGCAACTATTTGTAATGCGACTACAAACGTGAGCGGCGAGGGCAACATTCGCCACACTCCGTCCTTGACTAGAAGAATTAAGAGTACGTGTGAGCATGCGTTGACGCGCCGTAAGTGTGCATTCATGCGCAGTTTTATGAGTGCCAACCAACACACTATCCACTACTCGTCTTCCTGCATACCACAACACTATTTCCACTCCAACCGATCTACTATCACAACTTCTGCTTGCCTACTTACTTACATCTCTCTCTCTTTCTTTCTTATAAATACAACAAAATTGCACGCCAACTATTTTGCTTTCTTTTTATCTTTACATTCAATTTTGATTTCAATATTTCAACAGTAACTTAACTACTCTCATTTCATTTCAATCAAATACTTTACTTTTAGACTTACTATAACTTAATAAGTTACTTTTTGTTCTGAGTAACTTGTAACTTAAGCTAGTTATTTTTGAAAAGTACGTTACTCAAGCTTGGTTATCGTGAGTAAATAATTCATAGCGACTACGCTGTTCTGACTTGTCCAGCCAATTTCGAAATAATTGAGATGCCGTTAGATCGCTCGCTCCATGAACTTGCACTATGACAATTCACATGCATCCTATAATCTTTGCTTTGTCTTTTTTATCTATCACAATGTCAACTTAGTTATCGAACTTCAAACTGTTTATACACAAGGAAGCAAAAAAAAAACATTCAAATTCAGCATAGTGTATTTTCGTATTTAAATCAACCAATCCGATAATTCACATATAACACGAAATAATGTTATAATAATAATAATAAATAAATAAATACAAAATGTATAATAAAATAATATCAAAAATATGAATCACCATGTACCATTTACCATTACGCAATGTATATATACATTTTTCGAAATTATCACTTTTATCTTTAATATATGCTAATTATAACTAATGAATTAAAAAATGACATAACAGTCTGTATCATTTCAAAATTGAACATTTTATAAATGATTGGATTATGAAATTATTGTATCTTCTTTCACTTGTTAATTAATTCGAAATTATGTCTTTTACAAACTCAATGTTTAAATATACATACAATGTTTAATACAGAAAAATTCATATTTATAATTGTGCTTAAAAAACAATCAATCCTTAAATGTACAATTTATATCATATATGCAATAAAAATGAATAAAAACTAATTATAATCAAATATATGAAATCGACCGTATTTTTGAGAAATAATTATGTAAGTTAGACGTTAAGGAACAATGATAAGGATTATGGAGATTATATACAAAATATAATTCATAATAAATGAGATTCATTTGATTGTTCAATTTATTGAGAGATTTAAAAGGCTTAAAAGAGATATAACTATAAATGCTGTCATACGAAATGATATTACACAATATATACTTTTCATCTCAGTTTCATCTGTATGCATTCGTTAAAAAGATAAGCTTTTTTTAAGATGTAAAAATGTAAGAAGATAGGTAAAAAGAAATAAAAAGTTAACTAAAAATGATATAGTGTGTTGATTCATTCATCATAATTGCATGATCGTTGAAGACAACGCAAATGACATACTACAGCATAGATAATGTTTCCCCAACGACAACTAAATCGTCCAAAAGACGCTTGCAGAGCACTCAAATTACGCAAGCTAACCTTCAATGGACATTAAAAGCAAAATATCCGCATCCATACTTTAATAACCGCTTATCGATCCTTCGGGTCTAGTTTTACATGATCAACGCGTCAACTCCTTCTTCCGCATTTTCTCGCGTTTCTCTATCAACTGTAAATATACCGCTTATATGGAATTTCATACCACTTGACTGGTATTAATCATCATATAATCGAGTGAAATTTAAATTATATACAAACAAAATAACAAAATCTATCCTATGTCAACTTCATTTCTAACATATAACATTCAAAATAGTTTAATCATGAATCATTCTTCAAATTATATATTTGAAACAATTGGATCATAACAAATATATCTTTAATTTTATGTATTTCTTATGCTGCAAACTACTTATTTAATTTATGCATTTTTTCATTATTAAGTAATAAAGGGAGTTTAATGTAATATAATGTACCAAGAAATGTATATGCATATAATTTTCTTCGTATAACATACAAATATTAAAAAATTGTCATATTCAAATAAAATAAATATCAATATTTTTTTTACATTGATACTGCATTTTCCTCAGATTCATAAATGGTATAGTAATTGTCATTATTAGAAGAATAATAATTTTGATTAAACTTTTATTTAGCGCACATACAAATAAAAATTAACACAAAATTTGCTTTAATTTGTAAAAAATGATGCATAGTTTGTAGGTAGAAGCTGAGGAACAAGTCATAAAATACAAGACAGCAAAGTATTTATACTTTTTCGGACAATATTTCTTTCACAAGCATAACATTAGTTTAACTAACGGTTCAATCGTATAATCTAACGGTCGACTAATCATCGTCCACTAAATATAAATCGAAAGTCAAACATAATTATTAACCTATAGGTTGTATAATACAGACGTCGTGCACTTCCTTCCTTTCCTTCGCTAAGAGTCAGAATAATTTGCGGCACTTCGCCGGAAGCGACTAATATTGTCGCCGCTTATTTTGCAAAATGTGCACGTTTAATCGTGACACACAAAATGACATACAACACAGAAAAGAAAGAAGCATAAATATAAAAATCCATGAACTTGACGAACATTGTTTTTTTTTTTTTTTTTGGTTGCATTATTCAAACTGATAGATATTCGACTTGGACTTTCTACCGAGTCTGAACCGGGACCCTGGCGGTTTTTGGGTTAAGAAGATGGACGGGACGAAGAGACAGCTTTAAAATCTACATTTTGTCCTACCAACACTGAATGTCAAATTGTTAAACGCCAGTTATATTTGCTTCTACATTTCAAAATAGTGCACCAGGATAATAACTTTGAATCTTGATATTACACACGAATTCAAAATGTGAATTAGCGTTTTTTAATTAAAAGATGTTGTTTTACATGGTCAACTGATACTATGCAGACGCAACAATTGATCGGTAAATAGACAAGATAAAATGCATTGCATTAATTGACTGCAGCCGTAGTTGGAGGTGTTTGCGATGATAGTAATTAGCACGCCAGATCGCTTTACGTGGGTGTTATATTAACGCATTTGAACAAAGTTTGCAACAGGAAGCCTACGAAGAAAAGACAATGCTGTCACGAAACGAAACCAACACCACGCGATCATTTGTCTACATCTACTTCAACTTTTTTAACAACTTCAACAACCAGAATAGTCCAAATTATCTGCTACAACTCAAAGATACAATTCAAACAACTCAGTATAGTATATTTAATACTATACATTGTATCGTTTTGAATATTATGTATACAACTGATAGACATTTATTTGCTATAAATGATAATTAATTGTGCAACAGTTTGTTTAATTTTAATATTATTTTCAGTATATTCAAATTAATTTATGACGAAATAAAAATGGAATATGTGCAATAATGTAGAGATAAACTTAAACATTTGTGTTTTTTATTTTACTTTCAAATTGTTCATCTTTGTCTATACTTACATTGACCATCCGTAATGTGAAAAAGCGGGTTTATCACTAGAAGAAATGGCAGCAACAATGCGAGACACTATTCTTGTATATCTAACTCAAAACACTCAAAAGCAAACTAAAATATGTGTATAATAAAGGAAAAAAGAAAAAGACAAGAAGAAGACAAGAAAGAACTGCGAAGAGATGAAGACGAATTCCGTAATAACATCCGGAGGCTGAGGTTCAATTTGACCTTGAGTATGGTCCACTGTATGGAAGCTGTTGAGAGGAATAAAGCAGCAGCAGCAGCAACACCGCTCGTGTCATCACAGGCCGAAAGTTGGACGACGACGCTTGTTATTGCACATCAGCTGCATATTCACAGTCAAAATACACACGAGCGCGATAGTTTCTTGCGTCAACTGACGGAATAACACGAGTTTGACAGTGGAAATAGTGGAATACCAAGCAACGAGCATTCTCCTTCTCCTTGTCGCGCTAACGGAGCAACTTTGACTGGAGTTAGAGCGATGCAAGTCGATGGCAGCCGAGTCGCACCGAGCCCCAACCATTCCACCAGACCAGTCCCAGTTCCGCGGGACTTGAACCACCTGTCCCCCTTCGCAGATAAGCAACCAAACGCGCTGAACGAAGACCGAGCTACTTCGCTCCCTGCAAACTGCAACCGGACAAGCTTTAGAAATCGCAATCTCAACTCGCACATGCCTACGGATTATTACACTGCTTCATTACACCCATTTGCTTCATTCTATATAACATTTTCATTTTCACCAAAATGCTTTTCAAATTACCATATCGCCTCACAACACTTACACTTTAACACATTTCATTTTAACTACGCTCACCCATCTTTTTACTCTCCACCTCCAATGTCGCTTAAGCTATTGCGTTCACTCATTTTGATATTTTATCCAAAAATGATTGGTAAAATGAAAAAATGGATTTGTTAAGAAAGATGTATTTTCTGAGCCACTTGATCAGAAAACATAGTGATTTTAGCTTGACTTTGGTACATACAAAGAAAACATTACTTTTTTTGTTTTGCTAATTTTGCTACGATTTCGTAAATCAAAGAAAGTGCGAAATGTATGAGCAAACATCGGCAGACGTGAATCCGGTTCCGCGGTCATAACCATCTGTCGACTTTCTTTAACCTAGAAACGACCTTTTGCGTGTATTGTTGCAAGTATGTGAGGGACACTCGACGTCGACGGGTCTCTCTGCCTCTTTAGACGTCTGCACTTTTACCAACACTACTGTCTTCTTCTAGTATCCTCTTTTCGCATCCAAAAATGATTCGCCCATTTGCTCAACTCACAGCTCAACAACCGTGCGTCAACATATTTGTATACATTATTTATTATCAAACATATTTCAAGTCATTGATCTACGTAGCCATCTGATGCTGATATACATATTTTCAAGTGTGAAACAAATATTATATTTTATATTTATATTACAAATAAATATACATTTGTTTTGGAATGAAAGTTTGGAATAAAAGATACAAGAACGGTGCGCGAATGCAACAGCGGAAACAAGATTGCGAGAAAGTACATAATATAATGGAGATAAACGCAAAGTATAGCAAAGGATACTTTGAGTCAAATTGAGCAAGATTTCGCGTTAGGTTGTAAGTATTTGGTGCGATTGTTTGAATCTTACGACAAGATCCGTCCTCGTTCCCAAACAGCAGTTGTCGACAGCAAATTGCAGATCAACAACATAGTATAGATTAAGTAGTAACTGTTGGCTAACTAATGTCGTTACCTGTCTATCAATTATTTGTTTAAATGCGTTGCTATCTATTTAAATTTAAACATTTTAAACGATCTTGAGTGCAAACAAACATTTCATTTGTTTGACCAATTTAACAATGATTAAATTGAAAAGACAAAGAAAAGAAGCTTGTCCATGAACATAATTAGAAAGGATAGATAGGTAAACATTCTATATATACTATAACTGCAGAAAAAGATGAATTAACTTGGAATAACATTGGGTGAAATTTACTGGCTAGAAGTTTTTACTCTAACACTGTGACTCTTGATCTTCTTCAACAAGAAGAATGTTGTCTTCATCATGAGACATCCCCAGTGGAACTTTCATAGTATACTTAGAGTTAGTTGATCATCAATTGAAAAACAATTTTGTGTGAAATATTTTTAAAATATTTAACTTCAAATATGTTGAATAAATAATACAAAGTACAAAATGAAAAGTGGCAGAGCTAGTTGGACAAAAATGGCCAAACTAACGGTTTACTTCAATATCATAATGTGAAATCTGCACCATGACATAGGCAACAAATTCGCACGTGGGTAATACTGCACGAATTCCGTAAATCTGATCACTTGTACTACATACATACAGTGTTACTAGGAATATCTTAATACATTTGCGTGATGATATGTTATAAAAGATAGCAAGAGGAAGTCGTATTCGGTAAACACGTTCCACGGACTTAATGTACGTATAGATTCGAACCAACATCTCCAATCAAACAAATACGAGTAGCTCCGCAAATTACAATTTATTCTATATATATACTTTACTTATTCTTTTTCATTCAAATATTTACTTAATATTTATAGTTAAGCACTTTCGATCAACTCATTTAAATTTCAATTCGTTTATTTTATATTATAATTGTATAACGCACTTTCTGATTACGTGTCCAACAAAAAGAATATTATTTAAATATGATAAATCTAACATATTATATGATATATCATTTTTAAAGCTTCTTTTTTTTATTCGACATTTATTCTCTCAATGTCAAATAGATAATTATTTTTTGATCACTCTTTATCAATTTACTTGATTAAATCCAAATTTAACGAATATATTGAAAATGTTTATATTATTAGATATAAATTACCAAGCAGTAGATATAGTGTTTATGTAAGTGCATTTGTTATTCCGGTACTTTCTCTTTGTAATTTTTCCATTTTCAATGTGTATGCGTGTACATGAGTTTATATCATACAATGCTAATCATTATTTATTAAATTGATACTAAACTAACGATTTGCTAGCAAATGTCTCAATATATTATTAGGATTATTTTTTTTTTTTTTTTTTTTTTTTTTTTACTC
>JABFPJ010005210.1:0-12500 GCA_022817425.1 Gryon sp. ZL-2020
TATTTTTCAAAAAAAAAAAAAAAAAAAAAAATAAATAAATGAACAAAAATAAGTATTATGGCCATAGGAGTGCCATAGGAGGCCATGGAAGGATATAAAAAGGAAATAAAAAGGCTATAAAAAGCATATGAAAAAAACTATGAAAAATTTATAGTAAGGCCACAGAAAGGCTATAAAAAGGCCATAAAAAGGACATAAAAAAGACTGTAAGAAAACCAAACAAAAGGCTATAAAATTGCTATAAAAAAGACTATAAGAAAACCATAAAAAGGGTCATAAAAAGGCCATAAAAAGGCCATAAAAAGGCCATAAAAAGGCCATAAAAGACTATAAGAAAACCATAAAAAGAGCGATAAAAAGAGCCATAAAAAATGATTAATAAGGTTTTACCCTGGCCAAGTCCGGGATTCAGCTACATAGTAAAGTAAAGAAACAAAAATGTTTGACGCCATTACTTTCTAAAGCATTAATGAAAAGAAATAATTTGTGTGTCGGCTGGTTTTTCGTTCTTTTTCTTGCTCATCGCAGTCGTCCAATTATCTAAAACTAGTAGCAATGCAGTCTCTCGCGAACCGGTGTATTCGCTCGACCGATACCCAAGTGCTTTTGAGAGCGGCAATGTTTGCCGAGAATATATACAGTCTAGGGCATTGAAAACCACTGCGAGCCTCTTATTCCTTACGTATCATACCTATAAGCCATTCGGATCAAAAGAAAATTCTTTTATGTAATAGGGTTACTTCATTTGTGTAAGCCGAGTCGGGGAATATTTGAGATACGCAAAGGAAAATCGCTTTTTCACTGTCAGCTTCGTTTTCAATACTTTTGCCAGATATTAAAATATATATATATATATATATATATATATAATCTATATACATTTTTTTATAACTGAATCCTGGACTTGGCCTGGGTAAAACCTTGTTACTCTTTTTCACGAGTATGACTTTCCTAAGGTCCTTTTATGGCCTTTTTGTGGCTCTTTTATGACCTTTTTATGGCCCTTTTATGACCTTATTATGACCCTTTTATGGGTTGTCTGGCTTTTTTATAGCCCTTTTATGGCCTTTTTATAGCCCTTTTATGGCCTTTCTATCACCCTTTTATGGCCTTTTTATGACCCTTCTATATGTTGTCTATGGTCTATTTATGGCCCTTTTATAGCCTTTTTATGGTTCTCTCTCTGTATATATATATATGCAAGGTCAATTTTCGAGATTCCGCGTTAGACTCTAATTGATGTTACTAGACGGAATAGATAAATTACTATTATTATTTGAAAATGCTTATTTTCTTTTTTGCGAACATTGCAAATGTCGATCAATAGTTAATGATTGCATAAAATGTGTTCGACGTGGGATATATTGAAATGCTGAAATAACAAAATTGCATTTGGAATACAGAGAAATTGAGAGACACTGAAGGTCTAAAGTATTGAATTTAATATTTTATATAACTTTGACAAACGGGAAGGGGAAATTGAGACAAATTTCTTTTGTCGACGCGCATTGAAAGAAAGAGAGAGAGAGAAAAAAAAATTAGAAAATATAGACAGAGTTTGCAAACTTTAAATTAGCTTTCAATTTTAAGTTGAAGATATTTCATTTTGAATTTGACTGAACAATTGTTAAAAGTATTTATATATACATATATATATAATTAATTGACTCATTTAATTAATTGAAATAATAAATTAAATTGAAATAATGATGTTTTGATTGAATAAGCGGAAACGAATAATGAATTCACTTAAGGAAATACGGAAACAAATGAATGATTAAAAACTAATAATTGTAATGCTAATAATTTGTTGTTAAATGGGTTAATGTGATATGTATTGAATCACGTAGTATATATGCGTACGAATAGTTATATGGTTGCAGCTCAATATAGATGCACGTTATAATTATACTATGTAATTAACATGAAATAGCTACTTTGTAGCATTAAATGAGACATTCTGTTGTTTATAAATATTAACTGCTAAATTTCGCTTTTGTAATAAAAGATCTAAGTAAACGTCTCAACTGTCAACATAAAATGAACATTTTAATAACGTCAGTCGTCCTGAAAAATACTTTAATTTCCTTAAACAAAGCATGTATTTTCATATTACGTGACTTTAATTCATATAATTAAGGTCTTCCCAGGTAAAAACGAGGTTCTGGGTTGGTAAAGTCTGGGTTTGTTATTTAAGGGTAAGGACAGGGCCAATGTAGGCCCAATGTTGTATAATTTGTTGCAAGGTTAGAAAGTAGGGTGAAGGTAGGGCCGAGTTAGGGCCATATTAAGGTTCAACCAAGGCCATATTAAGGCCCAACCAGGGCCATATTAAAACGGCTACGTATGCCAAGTGTGCTTACTATATGGACTTAGTTAGGCTAATGTTGGATTTCATAAAAAATTTGAAGTTAGGGCCAAACAAAAATAATAGAAAGTAGGGCCAATCCAGGGCCATATTCAGGTAAAATATGAGATTTGAAATATTTAACTGTATATTGTATGTATGGTGTTATATAGGCGAACCATATGAGTGATATAAAAAGAGACATAAAAAGGGTCATAAAAAGGTCATAAAAAGGCGATAAAAAGGCCATAAGAAGGCCATAAAAAGGCCATAAAAAGGTTATAAGCAGGCCATAAAAAGGTTAGAAAAAGGTCATAAAAAGGCCATAACAAGAGCCATAAAAAGGCCATAAAAAGGCCATAAAAAGGCCATTAAAAGACCATAAAAAGGCCATACAAATGAAAATAAAAACGATTATAACTAAAACCGTAATCAGCGCCATAAAAAGGTCATAATCAGAGCCATAAAAAGGCCATAAAAGAGCCATAGGAAATTTAAAATTGAGCCACAGCCAAATTTAAAATTCTCAGCATCGCATAAAAATGAAAGAAATACTGTGAGAAACGTAAATGTTTTTGCAGTTAAAGTTGATAAGTCAGTGTTTACATAGGTGACCACAACTCAGACGAAGCCAGTTAATATATCTCGGCAAAAGTTTGTCGAATTCAACGAGCCGTTACGACTTGGTGCGCGCGAAAACTTTACAATTGATGAAAATCCGTGCCTCAGACTGTACACACACTTGAGCTCTTTATGATGGAAAAATCGTCTCGCTTTACACTTAAAACTGCTCTCAGACTTTGTTCAATGATTATATACGAACGAATATAAAAAAAAATAAAAAAAAATAAAAAAAAAAAAAAAAAAAAAAAAAAAAAAAAAAAAAAAAACGTCAGCTTTTAATATTCATAAAAAAACGTATATTAGCAATTACAGTTTTACTGCTGAAGATTTTACTGTAATATGCTATGTAATTAAAGGAGTAAAAAGTTGAAAAGTGTTGGCATTTAAAGAATTGCGAATAAAATAAAAAGAATGTTGAAATGTGCAATTTAAAATGTTACTTAAAAAAAAAAAAGAAAAAGTTTTTCATATTGAAATGATTAAATAAAATGTATTTTATCTAAACTGTGTTGAAAGGACTAACAAGTGGAAACACGATTTGTTGGTATGAAATCGTCTTTGTAGTGATAAAAAAAAATTGGCTCACATTTTCGACCTACTTTTAAAAGTCTGCAAACGATATTTCACATTTAGATTAGTTTCACGTACAAAAAGTCATCCGAAATTGTATATTTTAGAATTTTGTCTCATAATACAAAGTTTCTTAATGATAATTACAAAAATTATTGGCATACATTTTTTAATTAAAAATAAACTGGAAATTTAAGCGACAAATTAACTTAATTTTCAATTCAAATTTAATTATATTCAGTATAATATAATTAAATCTTTCTATTGATTTTTCAATAAAATATTTTTGCAAATATATTCTGCATTATATATACATATATATTATATATAAAAGATCAATTTATTGATTAATTTTAATGAGTAAATACAAATGAAATGCATTTGTGTTTACAGTTTTCAGAAATGTAATTCGCTAGTTGATATTCAATCTCATTATTTGTTAACAAAAAAAATGCTGGAAGAGTTTTTGTTCGACAAACCCGGAGCAAAATCTCGTTACAAATTCTAGTATTTGAGTTTTTTTGCTTAGTGATATCGTGGCATATATATATATATATATATATATATATATATATACAAGGATGAATTTGCGATTCTAAATTCGTGTTATTGCATTTGTTTACAGCTCTTGCTTGTTACACGAAATCCTACTTCTATATATGATATATGTCTGCTAAAAGAGTGAGAGCTTAACGACAATTTATTAAGGTTTAAATCAGTGGACAAAAAACGATTAGAATAAAACTGCGTTGCATTCAAAAACTGTCCAATTTAAACTAAGAAGAAAAACGCAATAAATATTAGCATGCTTATCACTTGGCCCTTTTTCCTGCAGTGATGTACAAAAAAACAAGATAAAAATGCATGAAACTTCGCCCGTAAAATTCGCCAGTTTCAGATATGGCCATGATGTAGTTTGCCTGATTAGAAACAGATTAATGATGGTCTGATTGGGGCCAGAATAGAATTACGCGAGATATTTTTTAAATTGTTTGAAAAATTGATATGGCCATAACATGGCCTTATCAATGGTGTGGCCTAATCATGGCCTTAACAAAGTGATTGAACTTAATGTGGCCTGAACAAGGCTATTTTAGAATTTCTCAAAGTTTGTTAAAAACATGGATGTCCTTAACAGGGCCAAAATTTGGTCCTGATAGAGCATTCTGAATTTTAAAAAGGGTGAGTATTGAATTGGCCGGACTGGAAATTTATATAATGGTATTCCCGACCTGGATCCGATTTGGATCAATGTTGTTTGCCATGTCATGATTGACATAAGAGTGGCCTCGTCAGGTCCCTACCTGGTAACCATGGCATGGTCACACGTTGACTATAAATAATCCTATATCCAGTATTTTTATATATTCGTTAAAAGGAAACCTTCATCATGATATGGCCATGATGTGGCCCTAAAATGGCCTTAATGAGGTTGCCTTATTACAACCCAATCAAAGTCTGAACTGGGCCACATTAGGATTTCTCAGACTGTGTTCAAAATATGGACGTCCCTAACAGGGTCAACATTTTTTTTCATTCATTATAAACAGACCACATCGGTTCCCAATCAGGGCCCGACATGGTTTCCTAATTTGACTTTATTTTAATGATTTTAGGCCATATTTCACTCTTATTGAACATTATACTTTTTTTTATTTGAAAAAAGGTCTATGACAAAACCGTAAAAAGGGTCATAAAAAAGGCCATAAAAAGGCCATATAAATTAAATTATATGTTTTTAATTATTTATTTAATGAGATATGTCTGAAATGATTGACTAATGATAAAACTGAAATTTGCATAACTTGTCGATATGTACAAAGGTGCTTATCAGATGTTGTTGATTAGGGTATATGTCTAACATTCAAATGTGTGGAAATTAATGCAGCTCAGAATGAGATAATAACCAAATGTGTTTTGCTCTTAACATTTGTCAGTACATGTATTTGTTGGTTACGCATGAATATACGAACAAATTGATAAATGTGTAAATTGTGCTTGAATATCAAGATACACATTCGCCAACGTATGGATGATACATTAGGGATATTGAGCCTCGTTAAACAACACAGCAGTTCATCAAAGATACACGTATTGTGCGCTCTTGATATCGACATTGCTCTCATAATTATCCAAATGCAAGTCACACTAAATGTATTATCCTACATAATTCATCATCTTTTTTTTCCTTTGAGGCTTACATGATATTCATTCACAATGATTGTAAAAGTAAATTCAAACATTTACTATTCCGTCAATTAGTCTCATATTGTAATTGCTATTCTAATTAGTATAATTCAGTTATACGGTGTAACGTTGTTTTGCTACTGAATTGAAATACAGTCGCTGCTTACGTTTTATCGTAGATTGAGATTTTGCGATAAAAATTTAATGCACTTGAGAAGTAAATGTGCTTTTCTAGAAATTAAAATCGGATGTAATTGGGGATCTAATATGGAAACAATGTTATCCATGATGGGGCCTAATCGGGGCCCGACTAGGCCTAAGTATTACTCATAACTTCGATTAAGGTATGGCTACAGCATGGCCACCTGGTCAGGGCCCGATAGGGCCATCCGTGTGTGTTAACTATGATGTAGCAAACTTTGGCCTTGATCGGGTTTTGGTAAGGCCATGTCAAATTCCGGCTGTACATAGCTGTTTATAGACCGATTTCATATTCAGGATATTCCCTTTCGGGACCATTTTTGGGCCTAGTAAGGACACGCAGGTATTGGAAAATGTTTGAGAAATCTAACTTGGCCCAGTTTAGGATTTGATTAGTTAACTAATAATTGGGTTGCAATAGGGCAATTTATATTCGGGCCATATTATGGCCAAATTGTGGCCATATTTAGGACATATTAGGACCACATTAAGGCCATATTAGGACTATATTAAGGCCATATTAAGACCAAGACATTCAAGTTTGAGAAATCTGAATGTGATCCAGTTTAGGCCCTGATTAGGTAAACACAATTAAACACTTAATTGTGTTTTAGTAAGGCACGCTATATTGAGGCCGTATTAGGGCCATATTAGGACCATGTTGGGACCATACCAGAGCCATATTGAGGCTATATTGGGGCAATATTGCTACCATATTAGGGCCATTGCTACCATATTGCGGCCATACTAAGACAATATTAGATTCATATGGAGACCATATTAAGGCCATATTAAGGCCATATTAAGGCCGTATTAAGGAAATATTAAGGTTATATTGTGATCCTATTATAGTAATATTTAATAATTAAATTAAAATCCTAATAATATTAGGATCATAATGGGGCCACATTAAGGCCATATTAGGGCTATATTAAGGTCATATTAAGACCATATTAAGGCCCTATTAAGGTCATTTTGTGGTCTTATTGTGATAATATTAGGGTCATATTAAAACCATATTAAGGCCCTATTAAGGTCATTTTGTGGTCTTATTGTGGTAATATTAGGGTCATATTAGGACTATATTGGAGCCATATTAAGGCCATATTTGTAGTTTTATTAGGGTCATATTACATTTATATTAGGACCATATTAGGGCCATATTTGGCCCATTTTGAAATCATATCAAATATTAAATGCATTTGATTACTAAATTTATGGCTAAATTTGGCAATTTTACATTAAAAACTTAGAATTAAATTCTTATTTTTAAAACAAATATTTCCTTCGATTAAAAACTAAAGGCATTTGATAAAAATTTGATATGTGTACGTTTGTTATTAAAACGTGTAATTAAATGCATTACGAGAGTGTCATTTGGGAAATTTCCGTAACAGAACATTGAGCGCATTGGAAAATGCACTGCCCTTTATCCTTGGGTATACGATGTCAAAAGTGTGTTATTGCAAAGACCCGTATAGTGTGTTAGTAACCCTCGAGATTCCTTACATAGCTGAAGAGTCGACGATTCGCAAAAGAGTTACACGGAATGTAACTCCGAGGGATTATAATTATGAGGCACTAATTAGGAATGGTCTATACTCATTGTGCCGTGTCAACGCAACCCCTTTTGACCCTCTTTACTTGCGACAAACGTAGCCTGAAAATTGACTTTTCTTCTTTGCCAAACGCACACTTTTTCTTTTATTCTGCTCTTTATTTTCCATGAGATATTACATCGATCTTTTTGAATAGCAACATTTAACATAAGATAAGACACAGCACTTAGTCGAGTCTTTGAGAAAATGTCGCTGCTTTTGTTCTTTCGTGTTATACTATTGTTTGTCATGTTTATTAACTTCATTTGTTCAATTTTCACGTAATCTTTTCGCTTTTTATGGTGAATATTGATAGGGCGAAAAGTGGATGTTTAATTGATTATATCAACAGATTTTACGATGAATTTGAGTAGGATCTTATTGAGACAAAGTACACAACAAATTTGTCGATAACTTTGTTCAGCGTTTGAAGCGGACAATCGACATCATCACCCAGGAGAATTTTGCTTCTGTGTTGGCATTTTTCAGTGACAGATCTTGTTCTTGTGGGACGCGATCATTTATCCGGGGGAATACAGTTTCACATCTGAAGAGAACAAACACTATATTTGCAATGAAAAAAAAATAGAAATGTCAAAAGAAAAACAACAAGAAAACATGAAACGTTTTATCAAAGTGAATGTTACTTTATTTTACGAATAAAGATTGGAAAATGATCATGAAAATTGTTTCCTACTAATAAATTCGTTGTAAAAAGTGTTCAATAATTAGAAAGATTGAATTCTACATTACTATTTATGGCATCCCTAACATTCTTATGACATCCCTAAGATATTCCTATGATATCCTTATGACGTTCTTATGATATACTTATGACGTAAATAGGACATGCTTATGACATCATAGGACATCCCTATAGAATCTCTGATAGCCTCACGACATCCATAGGACATCCTTACGACATCCACAGGATATCCTTATGACATCCTTATAACATCTTGATGACAGCCACAGGATATCGACAGGATTCCCCCGTCTATATAAAAAACAGGATATCCTTGTGACATCCTTATAACATCCTTATGACATACTTATGATATCCATATGACATCTCTATGACATTCCTATGACATTCTTTTGACATTCACATTACATCCTTATAACGTCCATACGACATCCTTATTACATCCATAGGATATCCTTATGGCATCCGCAGGATATCCTTATAAAATCCTTACAACATCCTTATGACATACTTATGATATCTTTATAACCTCCCTATGACTCCCTTAGGACATTCATAGAACATTTATAGGATGCCCTTTTGACATCCATTGGACATCCTTATGACATCCTTGACATCCATAGGACATCCATAGGACATCCATAGGACATCCTTATGACATCTGTAGATCTTCATACATCCATAGGATATCCTCATGACATCCATAGGACATCCTTAAACATCCTTATAACATTCCTATGACATCCTTATAACATCCCTATAACATCCTTACAACATCCTTGTGCCATTTCTGACATACCGCCGGAAGGGATAAAAATAAAATTTTTGAAAAACAAACATGTTTTCAATTTTATACATTAATAAGCATAATAACAATAATTAAATTAAAGTAATATAAAATTCCTCCGACAATCATTTTTAGTGATAGATATCACTTTTATAGATGACTAAAGTTACTTCACTTAGATAACTAAGCATCGGAATTTGAACTTTAGACAGTTGAATGGTCACAATAATTAGTTTAGATAGTTGCTTGGTTCACCTAATGTAAAGTTACCTACTATTGAAGCATAATGGAACACTTTAACATGTTCAATGTATACCATTTTGTTCACCAATATATATATGTATATTTGTCTGACGTAATACTTATTATATCACTGAAAACATAAAATGTTCAATAAATTGAATAAAATTAAATTATTTATATAAAAACTAATTGAATTGAATTCAATAATAAACAATAAAGTAATTAAATCGTATTACACTTGAAGAATAAATTTTGCGCGTTGTCAGGTTTTAATATGATTGATGTTTACGTAAAATAATAACTTATGATATTTCGCCTTCATCGACGAAAGTTTCAGCAACTAAACGACAACTATTAATCTTCCAATTATAAACTAACAGAAATTTATACTCGAAAGGTTTCATTCGAGTATAAATTCAGCAAATATGGCGCTTCGTAGCTCATAAATTTAATTAGACTTTTACACTGCATTTAAATCCATTCATAGTCGAAGAGTCGACTATCTTATTCTGTATTTAAATGCGCATCTACGTACTTTCAAATAACTCCAAACCGAACATAAAACAAATAAATTTTTTCTTAATTATCATTTGGAATTGTTATTTATTGTTTTATACACTTTTTTTTACTATTAAACGGAGGATTATAAAACTTTGATGTCAATGTATTTTATGGCGTATTTAAATCCTTTTCAATTTTGTTGTTCATTTTATTTAGTAACTGTTTCAAAGTTAGTGCATTTTACATAATACGATAAAGAGAAATGCGCTAGTTAATTCGGCTTAATCCCACTGAAGTTAACTGAATAGTAAACTTGTACATGCACTAATTAATTGCAAATTCAATTCATTGCAAAAATTATACACAGTTATGCTTACGTCAGTGCTATATTGGAAACACAACTTTGACGATGTGCATATCCCGTACGGAAAAGAATATATATCTAAATGTATGTCAAGATATATCACTTTTTGTCGCGGAAATATATTTGAAAATATATTGCAAGTATATTTTTCAAGTGAATATATTTTGGCATATATTATGCAAATATATGTCTTCTTATGTCTTTAAAAATATTAAAAACTTTTGTTAAAATTATGAAGAGGATATATAAGTTGTTATTCCTCTATTAACTTTTATATGTTAATATATTGTTAACATTATATATATAATTTATTTTTGCAAATTTTAGTTCTGATGAGGAAATAAATATATTTCGAAACGTTATACAGAAAGACTTATCATTTGGGATAAATATATTAACATTAAAAACTTTTTTTGTCTTTCAAATATATTTGAAATATACATTAAATAAAAATATATTTGTACTTATATTTTTATTAATATATTTGCATATATTTCGAAATATATTTTCTTTCATTAGGAAATTGAAGCATTTACTATTAACACGAAAAATATATTGCGAATTTTTACATATTCTTAACAAATTCTTAATATATTCTTAATATATTCTTAATGTATTTTTAATATAGAAACATATACTAAATATATTAACAATATACTATTAATATACTGAGAATATATTATGAATACATTAAGAATATATTTAAATATATTAGGAATACCTTTTTATAGAAAAAATGTATTCAGAATATATTTACAATGTGTTCGCAATATATTTTTCCATTTGCTAGGATTATTTCCGGAGCAAACCATGAAATATATTCTTAATATATTTTTAATATATTCTTAATATATTAAAAATATATGTCTGAAAAAGGTATATATATAAGTGTGATTATTTGCCGCTTTTTATATATAAATTTATACATATGTATATATACACTTTCTTATATGAAAAAAAGTTTTATATATAAATATATTTAAAATATATATTAATCACATATATATTGATTTATCTATATATTTATATATATATATATATTATATATAAATCACATATTTGATATATCTTATATAAGAGCCGGAAATATATTTTTAGCTTCAAAAATATATTTTGATATATTTTTGTCATTTTTATATTTGAATATATTTCAATTATATTTTCGTCTATGTGAGTTCATATAGTCTGAATATATTCTAATCACATATTTTTTAAATATATAAATAAATATTAAATATATAAATAATATATTATGAATTTATTAGGAATATATCATGAATACATTAAGAATACATTTTTGGTTTTGCTAGATTATTCTATGTTTGAAAAAATAACTTTTTTTTTCTTCAAAAAAATCGACTAAAAAGTTGCAAACTCTTTGTTCTTATTTCGTGGGAAAATAAAAACTATTAGACAGTTTGAAAAACATACATCGCAACTTTTTCATCAAAACTTATGAAATTTAATTTTGTGTCAAGTATTGCACGGTTGCCTTTAATAAAACAAAAATTATATATCAAGATATTTTTAATAAAAAAAGAAGGAAAGAAAAAAAAGTAGATTCATAGAAAAGTCGACGAAACATTTCTCGCAGCGTATACACGTGATCAGAGTGTGATATACATTTGGATGGAACTTTGCAGACTCGCAGCGCAGACTGCAAATGGTTATGAGAATCATATTCAACTACTTGAAGTTTGGGCTTCGTAGCCTTCTAATGCAATTATTTATTTCACGCATGCAGACGTATTTTCGTTGCGCATCAATATTCAAGAAAAACGGCTTGGGTTACTGAGTGAAAGAATGCTCGTAAATTTTATTGCTTTTGGAAAAGTAGTCTCATTAAATTTACTGAAATATGAACCTAAAGGGATTCCACGCGTTTTTGCATTTTTCATGCGTACAAGAATAACGGATATGATTTCTTTTTTCGGCAATGATATAAAATACTTTTTCGTAATACATTCGGTTTTTTATATGGAAAAAGATATCTTTTTTAACAAAAAAGGTAAATAAGGTAAAAATGTTAAAGAAGTAAAAAAGTAACAATGATAAAAAAAAATAAAAAAATGGTGAAAAAGGTAAATAAGTTAAAAGGTAAAAATGGTAAATAAGGTAACCCGTACGGAAAAAAATATAAGTCAAAATATATGTTAAAATATATAACATTTTGCCGCTAAAATATATTTGAAAATATATTTCAAATATATTTTTTATATGCAAATATATTTTTGCATATATTTTGCAAATATATTTTTACTTATATTTTTACAAATATATTTCAGAAATATATTTGAAATATATATTAAATATATAACTTTTTGCCGAAAATATATGCGCACATATTCACATATATTTTTGCATATATTTCG
>JABFPJ010005211.1:0-12498 GCA_022817425.1 Gryon sp. ZL-2020
AAAATGTAATATATTTGGATATGCAATCTGATTCAGTAAGCCAATACCTTCAAAATGAGCCGTTAACCATATTTTTACAATGATAATTAACAAGATTATAAGCTTTTTTATTTTTTTCAAATTTGTCAATTTTAAAATGATAAAAATTAAAAATGACTGTAAATTTGAAAATATGAATTTAAATGACAAATACTTTTGGGAATCTTTATTTGGTGTATAAAGAAAGCTTTATACAAATTTTCAAGCAATTTCGTTTTTTGGCATGACGGTTTGACATGGAATGACTCATAATTTTAATCAGACGAAATAGTATGTAATTAAACTGAAGTTTGAATAATTCAGTAAAAATTATAATATTCCTTGACTTTTCCAGAAAAATGGAATTCCCTGACTTTTCCAGGTTTTCCAGGTGCGCAACAACCCTGCGTATCTAACGAATAAAGTCCTATGTCGTTGTATCGTTGTAATACGTCCTATCTTCTATATAGGACATAGGTCTTTTTTCAACGGTGGAACGACATAGGGACTTTATTCGTTAGATACGTCGATATATATATTTGTTTTTATTGAAAGTATTATAGGCTTCCTGCATGGCGATATCAGCGCTGCCCTAGTGGCTCCCGCCTGCGTAATTGGGATTAAGCTGAGATTTGTTTATGCATGTCATAAACTAAGATTATTGCCATTGAATGTAATATTTTTATGTTTTATATTATAATATATTATATTATACTATATTTTAATATATTTTAATATATTTTATCATTTATTTTAATTATTATGTTATATTTAATTTCGCGCTAATCCCAAAACTTAAGGTGATTCTTCAGCCGAATTCGCTGCTTCTCTCTTTCGCTAATGTCGAAATCATTAGTTCTATCTTTGTTGCTCTTACATAGCTGAAGAATCACCTTAAGAATTTCTCACCACTAGAGGCGCTACTTGTATTGATTCAAATCCATGCAGTATTGCTTTGAATTAGGAATAAGTCTGTATACATTAATAATGAAATGATGTCTGTCAATGCAATAAATGTCAAAATGTTACAATTGAATTTTTAAATAATAAATAATAATTCAGAATAGCTAAAATCTTGCTGCGTTTTTTATTTAACTCTTAATTAACTCAATTTATATTATTTATATTATAAATATATAATGACTTTCAGCTTCAATACATTTCTTGCATATATAATAACAATTTATTTTTCATTTCATTGAAAAACATTTTGCATTAAAGAAGATATATATGTTTTGTACAACAAATATACATATTTATTTATATGGGGCATTCCACGTCAAGACAACTCAAAATAAAAAGTGATGTTTCTCAAAAATTCTGAAATTGTAGTATATAAAAGTACTACTGAAAACAATAATTATGTTATTTTTGTTAATTTTTTAATTCGATTATTATCTATGTAAATCGATTTTTTTGAAAAAGGCAAAATCAAAAACGTGAATATTTTAAACAAATGTAACTCAAAAAATATAAATCGCACAATAAAATAAATAGCACAATTATCATACAAAAAAAGAACTTTTTTAACAAAACTATAAGACATTTTTTCATTCCATTTTTCCTTAGTTTTTTTGTTATAAACAATATAAAAAACAATATTAAAGTATGATAATCTCAATCGATTTGGTTCAAAATTTGTTGAAATCATCTTTGGGAAGTGTAGAATAAGTATTTAAAATTGTATAATGGGCCGCAATTTAGTTTTAGAGTTATAAATTATTTACAAATTAATATAAATGCAATATAAAGAGAAATAACTAACAACGCCTTATATTGCGTTTATATCAGTTTATAAATAGTTTATAACATCCAAAATATGTAACGGCCCACCAGAAAATTTTAACCACTTGTTCAACACTTCCTACAAATGATCTCAGGAAATTTTGAAGCAAATCGATTGAGACTATCATTTTTAAATATTGTTTTTGATATTGTTTATAACAAAAAATTAAGGAAAAATGGGATGAAAAAATGTCTAATATTTTTGTTAAAAAAGTTCCTTTTTTTGTTATTAAGACACGTATTTAGCTTTCCTTTCTGCGATTTATAATTTTCAAATTATAATTTTCTGAAACATTCATGTTTCAGAAACATCACTTTTTATTTTGGGTCGTCTTGGCGTAGAATGCCCCATATATAAACTGCATCCTTCTACTTAAATATAATCAAATGCACATTCTTCTCCTGCTTGTAACCGTAAATGTAATGTTCTAAATATATCTCGCAAATGATCAATGACCTCCAGTTTGAAAATTTGAAAATAATATTCTTTCATTTTGTATTTTTCATATTCAAAATATATCATAACTTCAAGCTATCAATTCTGAAAATTATTATTTTATGACGTACATTTATTTGTACATTTTGTACAAAAAATTGTGTCAGTGATAATGACATAAATTTTCGTAAAACAAACTTACGGGTAATATGAGTCCTTGCCAAGTTAAAATATTAGAATCATCCACTTGAATGTTGGTAAAATTTTTGATTGGCGAAGATCGCAAATCTTCCAATTCCTGCAATAAGAAAGCAAAACGCAAAATGAAACAATGATGAGCTAATATTGCAGAGATGCGAAGGTGGCTGAAATTAGCGCGAATCAGTGGAGTCGTAAAGGCGTATAAAAATTGCACAAAGATTTCATCAAAAAAAATAAAAAAATAAAAAACAAAAAAAAAAGTACAAATAATTTAAGACAAATTCATAAACTAAGAATATTTTGTATTAAAAAAGGACGCACTTATGTGACTTGAATTGTCTATCCTTTTTTCATACAAAATATTCGTAATTTGCGAATTCGCCATTAAACAAATATATAATTTGTAAATAAAATGTGCGTTGATGAATTGCAAATGCGACCACCGAATCGTAAACAGTGACGTTGACAATAAAGAACGAGCGAATGGTCGTCGGTGGTGTTTTCGTTGAAGACTTGACGATCTGTCAGTAAATGTCGCTCGTTTCGTCAAATGCGCCGATTCACATTCAATCGGCCAACATTTTTCTTTCAAAATAATCACCTTTCTTAATCGTCTTGTCGCTGCCATTTTAAATATAATTTTCTTTTACTAGATCATACATCACACACACGCATGACCAACACGTCCTCAAAATCTCTTCAACCAATCGACCTGCTGCTTCAAGCTACGACTCACGGATGGCGTTGCTTGCACAAACTTTCGACTTGGACAGAGCCTTCGGAAGTTACTGGAATTTTGTTACGAACTAAAACAAAAAAGTGCATTTTTCGCCATTATTTTTCTTCAACTTTTTAATATAAAATTTGTTCAAATATTTCTTCATTTCAATACTTTTACAAGTTTATAACAAATAATACAATATATTTGTCATATTTTATGTACTTTATGTATCTTTTTTGTACTTTATGTATCAATTTTCTGCAAAATATTATACATTTACAACAAATCCTAAATTAAAGAAAAATATTTGTAAAGTTACATTGCCAACCATTAACAAACAAAATTCATTCGATTATAACCTTATTTTCGTCACCGACTGACCTAAAGTACAATTCCATTTTCAGCAACTATAATTACACTGAATTGCCTTGAACTCGGAGAAAAAAAAGGCAGTCAAATAATTAAAAAGATGGAAACGTAAAAAGAAACGAGGAAGAGGGGATAATATTGAAAAGTCAATAACAATGCATATTTACCGAAAATGCACAAGTCTGTCGGCTGGAAATTTGTCCGTTAAATTATATTTCAAAGCAGACGAGGGTTTGACGACTAACTTTTTGTTATTTTCTATTACAAACTAACGTCACAAAATGTGAAAATGGAAAAAACTGAGGTAGGAGAAAATGGTCGGAAAAATGCCCGGCACACGAGATATGATAACTTTTGCGAAAAGTGCTGTGATAGTGTGTACAAAAAAGAGAGAGACAATTAGTCACAAATTTGCACACACAAAGCTGACGCTGTGCGCATGCGCGTGCGTTGCGCGCCTTGTTTTTTGAAATTCTTATTTATTCTGAAAGACTTGGTACAAAAAATCAATTTTTCGTTATTCAAATATAAACTTTGACATTGTCATGCTGTATCATTTCAGACGCAATAAGACACTTTGTATAACCCATCATTTTAAATTCTAAAACAATTCGTGCGTCTTTGTTGCAGACACCCAAACAAACAAGCGCCGACGCAGTCGAGCCATTTGTTATTGTTATTATTTTCTTTTTTTTTTTTTAAACGCCATATGATAATTTAATAATATATATAGATCCGGGTTATCACGCGGCTTTTTATTTTCGTCGATAAGTTGAAAGTTGAGCTGTGTGTGTGTGCAAAATTGATAATCATTTGATACAAATTATATAAGAGTCCAAAAAGTAAATAAAACCAAGGTTGAACGATGTACAAAAAAATGCAATAATTCAATCCGGGATAATAAAAGTAGCGAGGGGAGGGGCGAGGAAATTGGCGGCATCGAAGTTTCTAGTTTAGTGACAGACGGATTGCGGGCGATGCGCAAAAAATAAAGAGATCGATTTGTTTGGATTGATTTGTATTGTTGCGGCGTTTCACTGAAATGCTCGCTAAAATTGGCGTCGATTGACGAGGAGCAGGGGTTAGTGGGGGAGCAGCATATACAAAGAAAAAATAAAGAAAACGGCGTGACTCATTTGCATAATGTCATTTTTAATGTCAACAAGCAGACAGGAAACATCGCGATCGCACGAGGTATACTTTTGCACATGCATCCCGCCAAATATGCTTCTTCGAGCCATGTCAATTAAAGGTTATAGTTGCTTGTCAAATTGCACGTGATTGCGCGCAGTTTTTTTTTTTTTTTTTTTTTCAGTGTACTAAAATCGCACTTTGTTAACTTTTATCAGTTTGAAAATTACAAGTAAAAGTAAATAAACCACAATTACGTAATTTAACTAAAAATTAAATAAAAACAAATTTGTAACTTTTGTTTTCATTTTCATTCTTTTAATTAATATTTATTTATTTGTTTTATTATTAAGAAAATATTTCGTATTTTTGCATATATTTGCATGTTTGTTTTCTTAGTATATTTAAAATCATTCGAATATATTATATTGTATTTTAAGCTTGAATTTTAATATTGTTTCATTTACTGCTGTATGCTTTGTAATGAAAATAATAATTATGTTTGATTATGAATTGCAGAGCTGTGACATAAACAAGGAAACGAGCGAGTCAAATGAAATGAGTTCGCATCACAGACTAAGCCTATCAATGGGCGAAATTGAGCACATGAATCATCTGTCGGAAGACATTGGCGCGCTGTATCTGTTGGATGATTACTCGGACGTGACGTTAATTGTTAGTGGACAAAGGTTCAACGGTCACAAGGTCATACTCGCGGCGCGAAGCCAATACTTCCGGGCACTGCTTTTTGGCGGACTCAAAGAATCCAGTCAGCAGGAAATCGAACTGCAGGGCGCTACTTTGCCCGCTTTTAAAATGCTTTTGAAATATGTGTATACTGGTCATATGTCCTTAACCGATCAAAAGGAAGAGGTATTATTTTACACTTTTTGTAATTCATGTATATACAGTACCGCTTAAAAGTATGTGAACACCTAGAAATGACTGAAAAAATGATGAAAATTTAAAGTATCATAACTTTTTTGAAAATTAAGATAATAAGATAATTATTTCAAATTTTGAGGTAATGAAGGTTGAACCTTTAACATAAGAATACGAAAAGCCACTTTTGAATATATTGCTTTTTACCATAATTTTTGTGAACTTGATCTTAAGTATCAATTTTATGTTGAAAAAAATGTATATTTAAGAGCTTGCCATTTTGCAAAAAAATGTTTTTCAACCAATTCAAGTTTGGCATGTTTTAATTTGTACTTTAATGAACAACTCTTCAAAATTTCAAGTTGATTCAATTTTTTTGCTGAAATATAGCAGTTTGAATTTTAGCATGCATTTTCAATATAAATTGACTCTGATCAAGCAACGGATGACTGTTATGGTTAATTATTTATGTAATATACGTTTATATTTACACAATTATTTTTATATTTATTTAACAATAAATGTATTTTTGCAAAAATTTCGCAATTATGTTAATTCGCAATTTTTTCTGTAATTCATTAAATTCAAAATAGCTGTTTTGATGAATTAGCATGATTTTAACTTCATTTTATATATAAATCATAAATTGGAAAAATTTTCACATTAAATTAAAAAATAATGTTGCAAATTTATTTTTTGCGAATTTTTGTGCAAAAAACTATTCTGCAAAAATACATTTATTGTTAACTCTATTTATAAATTTGAGTAAATATAAAAATAATTGTGTAATATACTTGTTTCAAGTATGTTTTACTTGTTTCAAGTGAAATATACTTAGTTCAAGTATATTATCGCGTTATTTTTCATTTTATTTTTTTAGTGTATGGGGCCATTCCACGTCAAGACAACTCAAAATAAAAAGTGATGTTTCTCAAAAATTCTGAAATTGTAGTATATAAAAGTACTACTGAAAACAATAATTATGTAAAAACATAAAAACTATGTAAATTGATTATTTGAAAAAGGCAAAATCAAAAACGTGAATATTTTAAACAAATATAACTCGAAAAATATAAGACATGTTTTCATTCCATTTTTCCTTAGTTTTTTTTGTTATAAACAATATAAAAAACAATATTAAAGTATGATAATCTCAATCGATTTAGTTCAAAATTTGTTGAAATCATCTTTGGGAAGTGCAGAATAAGTAGTTAAAATTGTATAATAGGCCGCAATTTAGTTTTAGATTTATAAATTATTTACAAATTAATATAAATGCAACATAAAGAGAAATAACTAACAGCGTCATATATTGCGTTTATATCAGTTTGTAAACAGATTATAACTTCCAAGATATGTAACAGCCTACCATAAAATTTTAACCACTTGTTGATATTGTTTATAAAAAAACTAAGGAAAAATGGGATGAAAAAATGTCTAATATTTTTGTTAAAAAAGTTTTTTTTTTTTGTAAGTAAGATACCTATTTAACTTTCCTTTCTGCGATTTATAATTTTCAATTTTTTGAAACATTCATGTTTCAAATTGTTGAAATTTGAAATTGAATGTTGAAACATTCATGTTTCAAAAACATCACTCTTTATGTTGGGTCGTCTTGGCGTAGAATGCTCCATATACAATTAGTATATATTTATGTTTATTTTATTTACAGACGATTATCGATATTTTGGGACTTGCACATCAATATGGATTTCTAGATTTAGAATTAGCGATTTCACATTATCTTCGAGAAATTTTGTGTATAAGGAATGTGAGTTTGATATTCGATGCGGCCAGACTTTATCAACTAGAATTTTTAACAAAGGTATATTCAGTTTTAATTTAAAACATTTTTTTATTCTAGTTATGAACAAGATATAAATATTACACAAATAATAATTATTAAAGTATATTTAAAATTGGTTATAGGTTTGTTGCGAATATATGGACAAACATGCCACAGTAATTATGCAACACGAAAGTTTTTTACAACTAAGTGCTTCTGCTTTAAATGAATTAATTGCTCGAGACTCATTTTATGCTCCAGAAATTGATATATTTCAAGCAGTGAGCAACTGGGTAAAAGCAAATCCAAATGTTAACCCGATTCCAGTTTTAGGTATAATTATTATTTATTCTTTAATATTAATAATTAAATTATTTCAATATATTATTAATTGATAAATAATATATCAATTTACTATACATTCTGTTATTTTCTTCATGTTTTTAAACAAACAACAAATTTAAAAAATACATCACTATTTTATGTGATTTATAATGTTGGCGTGTTTTATATATTGCAGCTCAAGTTAGATTAAGTTTAATTCCTATCACGGATTTGTTGAATGTCGTACGACTGAGTGATTTGGTATCCCCAGAAATGATCTTAGACGCAATAGCGGCACAAACTCAAACGAAAGATTCGGAATTAAAGTATCGCGGAAAGTTGTTAATTGACGAAAATGTAGCTACCGCCATGCATGGCGCTGAAGTTTTGCAAGGAGAAATGAGATCGTATCTGTTAAATGGGGATACAGGAAGTTATGATATGGAACATGGGTAGGCAAGCAAACATACATTCAGCTGAGTTATAAAATGTGTATATCATTAATAAACATAATTTATAACAAAAGTAAAATTAAATTAAATATAAAAGGGTTGTATTTTAATATTAAAATTTAATATGTACTTAGGTACACAAGGCATGCCATAACTGGTTCAAGTAATCAGGCAATTTTAATCAAACTTGGATCGCAAAGTATTATAAATCACATAAGAATGTTACTTTGGGATCGAGACTACCGTTCTTATTCTTACTACATAGAGGTATTATGCAATTTATTATAAAATAAATTAATAATATATATATATTGTTTGTTATATTATATAATATTTGCCTTTTTTTCATTTGAAAAGGTTTCTATGGAACAAAAAGACTGGGTTAGAATCATAGATCACACAGAATATTTTTGTAGAAGTTGGCAATTCTTATACTTTGAACCACGAGTAGTTTCGTATATACGAATTGTTGGAACTAACAATACAGTTAATAAAGTGAGTATATTTTTTAATTGATATGTAAATAAATGTAATATTATTACAAATATAAAGTATTAATTTCGAGAGAAATATTATCTTCATTTTTTAGGTATTTCATGTTGTTAGCTTTGAAGCTTATTACAAAAACCACACGGAAAAATTGTGTAAAGGTTTTGTTGTGCCTACACAAAACGTTGCGACAAATGAATTAAGTGCGAGTGTTATTGAAGGTGTTAGCAGGTACAGTGTAATGATTAATTAAATTACAATTTAATGTTATTATCTTAATATGTTTGATAATGTTATTAAGTATCAACTATCATCGTATCAAACATCTTATATTATCAAATATAATTATTAAATAATTCAACTTTCTTGTATAGATCACGAAGTACATTATTAAATGGAGATACTATGAACTATGACTGGGAATTAGGTTACACATGTCATCAACTGAATACTGGATGTATTTTGGTACAATTGGGCCAGCCATATATCATAAACTCTATGAGGTCAAAATTTATAAATTAAACATATTCATTGTTACTTTATAATTATATCATGAAATTTTATATATTTATAAGATTTAAATGCTTAAATTAAAGTAAATATCTTTTTCTTTTAGATTATTGCTTTGGGATTGTGACGACCGTACTTATTCATATTACATCGAAGTATCGGGCAATAATAAAAATTGGGATTTAGTTGTTGATAAGACAAAAGAAGCATGCCGGTCATGGCAAACTCTTACGTTTCAATATAAGAAACCGATTGTGTTTATTCGTATCGTTGGAACTCGTAACACACATAATGAGGTTTTTACATTATGCATTATACAGTATAATATTAAGAAACATTTTTTAATATTTTTATATGTAAACAAATAAAAAAAATAGTTAGATTTTATGTTAAAAATAAAAAATTTAATGCGTTCTGTTGTTTTATAGGTTTTCCATTGCGTTCATTTTGAATGTCCAGCACAAACCATAACGAATAAATCACCGGTTCAACAACAGCAAAAGAAATTATATTTATCACAACCTACGCTTACAATGCCAGTGCCATCAGAAAGAATAAACGACAGAGATAATGGAGATAATGAGAGTGAAAATATGTTAGTATTGTAAAAGCTTTGACGAGAGAATCACTTGTGTCATGTTTTACAGCTTTCTCATGGTATAACAGCAATGCTGCTGTCATTGATTAATTAAATATCAAACTATATAATTTATGAATACTAATTTTGTTTAGTCCCAAAAATAGGCAGAAAAAGTATTAATTATATTTATTTCAGACGAGTTTGTATATACTTTATGTAATATTTATACTTCATACTTTATCCGAATATTGATGAAACACAATTCTTTTTTATATATTACAAAAACTATATAAAGAAATAACCTTTCGATTTGTCTCTGTAGCTATTTCAAATGTATTTAAGTGTATATTTTGCAAAGAAATGAGTTTTTTTTACTAGACTTTTCAACGTAGTAAACACGTTTTGCAACTTTTAAATACTCGAAGATATTTTGCAAATGCTTGCAAACAAATTTCCGCACAAATATTTGTAAATAATCAGAAATAATTACATACAAGTTATTATATATCTGTGGTTTATAGGAAAAATCAATTAACTCCACGTTTACACATTTTGAGAAAAACGTGTTTCAATTTTTCAACCTGCAGTCATATATATAGAAAAAGTATTTATTTAATCTTCCTATATGGTGATATAGTACTACATTTCGATAAATATGGTCTCAAAAAATGAAAATATAAGGTTGTTAAAATCTGAAATTATCATTAACTCCATTTTTCCAAAAAATTAAATTAATCGGTTTTTCCTTCAAGCCACAGATATAAATCTGTAAAATAGTCTATTTTTTTATTTAGCTATTTGCTGTTGAAGATATTTGATTGTTTTGCGTTTTTCTACATAATTAAAACTAATGTACATATCGCATTTTTATTTTTGTTAGAGCATAGTTTTTCTATTTATATTTGTAGAATTGATTATAAATTAATTATTAATTGAATTTAGTATCAGTATTTGAATGTAAAACTTGAAAAATTAAAATTAAAATATTATATTGATGATTCTTTAACAAAGTTAAGATTTTTCATTAGATTTTGTTCTCATACAACATACATATTGTAAATAAAGAAACGGTGTTTATTAAAAAAATAATTGAACTATAAGTTACTTTTATTAAGAGTGCATTATTTATTATTTAATAGGATACTAAAAGATGTGAGCTTATCTAGAATAGAGCTAAATTTTATATCTTTCCCAATCTATCAAATAACTGAGCAAACATATTCTTCAATTCCTTAGAGGGATCCAGTGATTCGGATAGTTTTTGGCGATAGTGATTCCGCAGTACGACAAGTTAGGATATTTGGTCATCTCGAGAGGTTTTCTATGATTTGAAAAATGAACACCACATTGAGTTTATAAATTTCATTCGTGGTGCCATAACGTGATTCAGAAATGTAATATTAATTTTTCAACTTCTCGGAAATAATTTTTGTTTGACCTGAGGATGGAACGAATTATTCCGAAACGTTGTCATATAATGTTATATTCAAAATAAAAATAAATTGAAAATCTCCCTGATTAAACGGCCATAAGGATTCATAAAACAATTTTATTTTATGAATTTGCAACAGAAAATTCATAAAAGATATATGAAACTTCATAAGCTTTTATTTATATTTAATTATGAATATTCATAAAAACATAGTAAGACTTATTTTGAGTTATGCATTAATATGAAAATTCATAAGTTTATTTTATAATACAATAAATTTATGAATTGTCATATTAATTTATAAATAAAAAATTAGTCTTATTGTTCTTTATGAAAATTCATAATTTAATATAAATAAAAGCTTATGAAATGTCATATATCTTTTATGAATATTCTGTTGCAATTTCATAAAATAAAATTGTTTTATGAATCCTTATGGCCGTTTAATCAGGGCTTATTTGTCTGTATATTGGTCAAAAATGTTCCTAAATTATTATTAAAAAACAGACGTTAAAATTAAAATTGTTGTGTACATTGTTGCTCGTGTATTAAATTTATATGTATGATGATCAGGACTCTTCCATTGAAATTAAAAAACAATTCAAAACTAAAAATCATATGCAATCGTTGTTCATTTACTGGGAGACCGTCTTAGATCGCGGTGCCTCTTTTAATATGTATTTTTGAATACATATAAAATCACTTGCTATAGTAATAACAGTGAGTTTTGCTGCTTCTGGTATTTTTGATACAACATATCCTGAAAGAGTCTCACTTTGTTTTGAAATGTATTTTTTCATCTTGAATCGATTGTATACAAAGTTTATTTGAATGAATTTATAGAATAAAAAACAATAGAAAGCAATTATCTTATTTCTTTATTGATTAAGAGTGTATTATAAACGTTGATTTACAAGTAAATAATTTATGTTTATTTATATGAGTTTATTCATAGTATTTAGTTGAACATGTTTATGCGACTATAGTATACTTAAAAAAAGTTAAATAATAATTAAGAAGACATTGCAAAGTTATTATATATTTAAAATATTGATAATGGATAATTCAATATACACTCACATAATACATTCCAAGCATAAAGCAAAATGAATATTTATTTTAAGTCATACAAATTGGTTTTGTCTTACAATAAAAACTTAATTTTAATATATATAACCCTGGTTAAAGAATCATAATGTTTCATAGATAAAATTGCATCTATGAAATACTATGAAATTTGCAACAGGAATTTCAAAAAAGATATAACATTGACTTAAATGTAACTATTTATGAAAGATTAAGCTTTTTCTTATAATTTCATAAGTCAGATTTTTATGTTTAATTTAGACAAAACTTGTACTTATAAAATCATATGAAAAATC
>JABFPJ010005212.1:0-12496 GCA_022817425.1 Gryon sp. ZL-2020
CATTAATGTCAGCATTATATCAACATTTGAGTCATAAAAGTAACCTGACATACTGACATTCAATGTTAGCATAAACCTGTCAGATGTGTCAGAGTATTACTAGCATTATACTAGCATTGAATGTGAACATATTTCTAGCATTTTTTTAACATTAAATACGCTTGAAATAAAGGTTCCTTGTATTTTAGCATAATGTTAACATTATGCCAACATTTGTGACTAAACATGCATGCCAGTTAAATGTTTAGGCATATTATGTTATCAGGGACGCTTACGCAAAAATATATATTCTCAAAATATATTTCAAATATATAAAATATATTTCTATTAACAAATATACAATTAAAATATATTTTTAAAATATATCTAAAATATATACTAAAATATATAAAAAATATATCGAACATTTATTTTTATGCTCAACAATATATTATTTATATTCATTAAACAATTTCTAAGGAATCATCGCAAAACATGTTACTTCTACAAAATTTTATGAATTCTCTATGAATTTGAATAAAAAATTTCAACTATAATATTGCACTTATTATTAAATTAAAATATACTGAAATAAACAAAAATCAATTATGCTATTGTATTTATTATTTTATGTTGAATTGAATAATTTTATTTTTGTAGTGAAAATTGAGGCTTATTTAAAATACGACTTTATTGAGGGTTATGCACAATCACACGCGGTCGTAGAATGTGTTGGAGCAGGAAACTACTGATTTGAAATTCGTTCAAATGATCGTGCATTAATTGGAAAATTTCAAATTCTTTCGAAACTGGCCTTACAGGGCATATTAAGAAAAGAAACAACACCATATTATTTGGAATTAAACAAATTATCAGATATTTCTGTATTGCCTGGACAAATATCTCCGCAAGAAATGGCATTAGCTAATATTACACCTCTTAAGCGACAAGCCAATGAAGAATAAATGGTAATTACAAATATATTATAATTTTTAAATTAAAATTGCGTTAAAAATAAATTTTAATTAATTGAAGCAATTAAAAAAATTTAATTTAAAAATAAAAAAAAACTTTGTAATTATTTATGTCTTATAAATAACTAATTTATCGATAATAAAAGTTAAATTTTATTTACTTTAAACATTTTACTTATTTTGTATTCCATCAATAATGAATAAATATCCTTTTAACAAATCTTACAATTTCTTAACTTATAAATTACAGAATATAAAATTATTAATTTGATCATTTCATATGTTTCAGAGTCTTAAGAATTTTTTGCATGAAGGATTTTCAAAGGATACTTCAGAAGAAAATTGTTTATAAATAAGTTACAACAACCATTATTTGATTACTTCGTGATTTATACGATAATTCGTAATTCTTGTTTTCTATTAAATCGTAAATTAATTCTTGTTAATTTATATGATAATTCGTAATTAATTTGTATTTAATTCCTTATTAAATAAATAAATAGTTTTACTCACGCCATTGAAATAATATAATTATTTTTTTTTCTTACTGTAACATTTGCGTCAGATATTTTATAATGTTTAAAAAACATTTGTAATTAATTAATTTAGCAATGTGGATCTACTGTAATTTTTTAAAACTATGTGAATTTATTTATATTGTAAACAAAAATATTTCTTTATTAAGATGGAAATGTAATATGCTAATAAATTTTTATGCTATTCATATGTCGCATTTTGATTTCAATAGTACCATTTACTTCAAATATCTTTAGGTTAAAATTATTATTGAACATTTGATTTTTATTATAAAAAAATAGAATATATGAATTTATCTTAAAATTAGAATAAAATTTATCAATAACTAATAGTTTATGGGAGAAAATATATATAATACTGGCAGTCCAAAAATCGTTCTTGTATGTTTTATTTGGCAGAATAACTAATTTCTGTGGAATCAGTGCAAAACATTATATTTCTCAGAAATGTTTCTCAAAATGTTTTGAAACATTATAGAATTCAAATAACCAAAGTAACAATCGTCTCTTTCGACCAATCAGAGCAGTTTTTATTGTGTTGGTAACGTAGTAATATTGTATTGCGTCAGTTTAACATAGTTCGGCAGCAGTTTTACTTCTCGATTTTTCCAAAAGTGTTAAGTTTTTTGACTATTTAATATTCTTCTTTTAATTATTATTAATTTAAGCAGTAAGTATTAAAAAATGTTGTTGGTAAAATAAAGAATTAATTGACATATATATAATAAATAAATCCACATTATAAATAATTTATAATAAGTTATATTTACTTTGACTTCATATTTTTTCAGGAACAGTAATGGCAACTATTTTTAATGATCTAAAACAATTCACTTCAGCAGCTGTACTGAAGGAAATAGTAGAAAAGGACAAGAGGTTGTAAGTTATATTTTTATTAGTTAAATTTGTTATGACCCTCAAAAAATTTTTTAGGAGTTTAAAAAGTTTAGAAAATTGTTTTAAATAGTTGTAAAAGTTTTTGAAAGGACATTGTTTCAAAGATGGGCAAAAATAATTACCCAATTACTTATATTAAATTTTAAAATTTGGAAAAAGATTATAAATGTTAAAAATAATTAAAAACTTGTTTGTTATTTGGCAAGTTGTAAAGTCGAATAATTGAATAATTCTATTTATGATCTTATTACATTTGCTAAGTTTGAATTAATAAATTAATTTTATTTACCAAAGTAATGGTTAATTAAAAGTTCAATTACTTTTCAATTACTTTCTGAATTAGAATGCATTTTTTTAGTTTTTTAAATCAATAATAACTACGGTAGATGAATTATTAGTTGAAGACAGAGTTTTCTAGAGATAAATACACAATTTTTTACTACTTGATTTTATTATTTTTAATTGTAAAATATATTGTTTGATTGAGTAATGGACTTGCCCATCTCTGTATTCTTTTTTAATTTTAATTTTCTTTTTATATATATTTTTGAAGAGCATTTATTAGTTCATGTAGAATGTTTTCAATTGTCTAGATTATTGTAATTATTTTATAATTGTAATATTTTTTTGTTCTTTTTTTCTAGAAAAAATTTGTTTCAAAATAATCTTTAATGAATTATATAATTTATATTTATTATATACGTTTTTATTGTAGCAAATTCGTTGGTTACGTGGCGTCAATTCTTAACTTGAATTCCTTTAATAGGAATGGTAAACAGAATTTAGTTTTTACGTTCATTATAAGTAATGGAAGTCAACATATCCAAGTTGTGGCATGGAATGATCTTGCTACAAAATACTCCAATATTATAACTAAAATAGGACAGGTAAAGATAGAAAAGAATTATATATTTCATTTATTTATTTTGTGATTAAAAAAATGATTGTTATTTTGTACTTGGCCAGAGATACTATCGTGTCTAATCATTATTATTATTAATATCAGATCGTAATATTCAATAATTTCATTTCTAGGTTTATGCTTTGGGACGTGTGGAAACAAAGCTCGCCAAGAAACAATTTAATCGGGGAAATTTCCCATTTGAATTAATAATTCACGATAACTCTACCGTTGATTTACTTGGAGTCTATAAAATAATTCGTGATGAAACCATTCACACCGTAACTTTGCCTCTCATTCGCAGACACATTCGTTCCTTAGTCGGTAATAAATATTCTCATAATGAGAATTTGTCTTATTTTTTAATATAATATTTGTATTGTTAATTTTAAATATTATACTATTATGAATGTTTGATTTTGTTTCTTTATTTTCTTTAATTTTTTACCTATTTTTTTCTTTTTTTTTACATTTCCCTTTTTTTCTTTATTTTTTTAACTATATTATATATTTATATACTTTTAACTTTAGAATTGGAAGGCTACGTTCGACTCAATTTTATGCAAGCGTCACCAACTAAAAATTTTCTCATTGGTGCAATTACCAAAAACACCACAAATTAACGGTTCTGGTTACCAACGATGGGGACATTGAAAATGTCAATTTTGGCACGAAATTGCGACTCCGCGGTACGATTTTGCTTTCGGAAAAAAAATCCATATCTTTCGGTAACCTCTGTTCGAAATATAATTAAGCTGGAGGATGGAATTAACTTCATCGCCACCTTACCAGGATATAATCCCATAAATGGTACAATTTTTTTGGTTTTTAACATTTTTTATTTTATGTTTCTATTAAAACTTAATATTTATTTTAACAAATTTTATATACATCTTAACATATTTTATTTTCAATTTCTTTGTTATTAAAATTTTTATAAATAAATTTTTTGTTTGCCAACAAAAGTATATACATTTTATTATGATTTATATTCATTTTATTAATAATTAATTATCGTTATATATATATATATATATATATATATATTTTAACTAATTTAGCGATTTTATATGTTCCAGATGAATAAGAGTTGTACGATCTTCCATATGTGAAAAAATTAGAAATCCGAAAGAAAGAGTTTAAGGGGATTTTTCAGTCCCGAAAATAGTGAGTGTTAGTGCAGTGATTATAGTCACTGGTTAGTGTCTTTTTAAAATAAAATTTTATGATAATGGACCAAACAAAATTAAAGTAATTAGGCGATTCTCTGATTATGGGAACATTTTATGCAAAAAGAAATTTCAATGTTCAATGCAAACTTTTTCTCAGTACTTACACGCGTATTTTTATAAGCTACATACCACAAGCAACAACGGGTGCAATGCAAGTATTGCAGAAAAAGTTTGCATTAAACACTGAAATTTCTTTTTGCATAAAATTCTCCCATAATCAAAGAATCGCCTGATTACTTTTATGTTATTTTGTTTATTATTAAAAAATTGTATTTTAAAAAGACACTGACAATGACGCTATTTTCGGGATAGTTGAATGAAGAATCCCCTTAAAGATTTTGAAATCTTGCTATTTGCGAGTTTCAGTTTTATTCAAATTTACATATTTTAAAGATATTTATGTTCGTTATAAGATTTACGTTTTATTTAAAATTATCTGTACTTCCAAACAGGAATATTTTGTTTATTTTTAATCAAGAGACATAATGCTTACGGTATCCAGTAATAAATTGTTACTTTGTTCATATAATTTTGTGTGTTCATTTAGTTGGTAAATTAGGTTATAGTTTATTGCAATATTGCATAATTATATATCGAACTGTATTTAATTTTATAAAATAGTATTTAAATGCAATTATTGTTTAATGATTATTCAAGTAATCTGACATTTTCTTAACGTTGATTAAAAAGACTATTCTATTATAGAGATAACAATAATTTATGAAATAATACATCCGTTTAATTATACAGTGTGCAACATTAATGCCTGGACTCTCACTTTTGCAATTATTAAATTTGTATTTCTAAAGGTATCTCCGTCCTTTACTTTCACATGCCATTAAAAAAGGATAGAAATACTGTGAAAAATGAAACTGTTAGCATCTTAGAAAAATGATCCACGCATTAATGTTACACACTGTACTTTTGATAATAAATATATACTCAGAATTTATGTAAAACATTGATAAGAATTCTTAAAATTAATCCAAAATTTCTTTATAAACGTAATTTTTAACTAAATTACTTGATCTTTCCGAATCTAAATATACTTTCAACGAATCCCAAGATTTAACGCGTGAAAATGCAACATAAAGGTGACCATGACTAAAAACATCTCTTCTTAAATCAATTGCAATTTTGTCAAAAATGTCTGTCCTTGTGACTTATTTAGAGTCATAGCAAAAGCAATTTTTACTGGGAATTGTCTCCTTTTTAAAATGAAGGGGTAAAGATCTTCACAGTACAATGTTATTCGATTTAAAAATACTATCTTACCCGCTTTGTCACCAGTTAATATTTCACATTTCAATATATTATGTCCAAGTGTTAGAACTAATAATCTTGTTCCATTACATAATCCTTCACTGATGTTCAAATTTCTGATAAGCATGATGACTGCAAATTTTCTAAGTCGAAGTTTGTGAGGTGGAAGACTGGGGGGATTTAAAGAATTTAGGTACTCTATCAAAACGGATTGATTAATACTGTGGTCATCACTTGTGTTTTCAGCACTGTCAACACTTGTGTAATATTCTTCGCATGTTTCATCGAGCAAATTAATTACCTGTTGATTCAGCTCATCTACATCAGCATTTCGTGCAGAAAGTATGGCTCGTTTTGAAGTACACTTGTGCTGATTTTGTTTGATTATTTCTTCATATGTATCTCTTACTATATCAGCCGAAGATACATTAGATAATAATTGTTGTGGAATTTCCAACATGTCACATTGATTATTCAGAAATCCGCTACCTAGCTTCAATAAAAATTCAGCAAATTCTTGTTCATTTTGTAAGACTCGCATATTTGTTTTTAAAATAAACATTTTGAAATAATGCCACAAAGGACTAAATTTGATTGATAAGTTTAATATTTCACTTCGTGTTGCTCTTTGCTGAACTGGTAAAAGTTGTTTGAAATCTCCGCCAAGAATAACAATTTTTCCACCAAACGGTAAATCATTGTTCATTAAATCTCGTAATAAGCGATCCATCACTTCCAGAGCATATCGTGGCGCCATTGGTGCCTCATCCCAAATAAAGACATCTGTTTTTCTCAAATGTTCAGCTTCTTTCGACTGAATCTTAATATGAGATGTCGAATCTACAAATAAAGGCACTGGCAAGTCTAAAGTTTTGTGAGCAGTTTTTCCATTTGGCAATAAAGTCGCAGCTATACCTGTATACGCCATCATTTTTACATGTTTACTTTCAGCTGAAAGTAAGTAATACAACGTTGTGTAAAGAAACGTTTTGCCAGAACCACCGGGGCCATCTACGTATACACACTTTGTCTGTTCGTCATTATCTGTATTCACGATTTGCAATATATAATCAACTGCACTTTTTGATCAATATTTAATTGTTTATATTGTTCTTGTCCTCGTAAATTGTCTCTTTGCAATAGCTGTGTATTTTCTTCTTCTACTTCAGCAATGGGCTGTTCCATTTCAGGGAATTTCGAAATGTCCCATCCTTCCTGTTGTAATAAACGATTTATTTTAGCATACGCTCTAATAATTCCTAAAGTTTCTCCATATCGTCTTATACAATCTTCAGACAAAACCTGTTGAAATTCTTCCCATAATGATTTTGGATGCAGAGGCTTACAATGCATTAATATTCTGACAAACAGTAATCTAATCTGGTTAGGCATCATCTACACTGTTGCTTCATTCAAAGCACGTGTCCATTCTTCATCATCTTCAATTAGACCCAAAGCTAAGCAGGCTGAAGAAAAAGATTCACGTAAAATACCATTCACGGTTTTCAACGCATCAAAACTTGTTGCTCCTTTTACATTTAAGAACAGTACTACGTAGATGAAATAATTCGACTTCACTTGGACTAACCGAGGACATACGTCCAATACAAGTAAACTGACTCTTACGCTTTTCCCAACGACACACCTTTTTTCCGTCAATATTCATCTTTTTTGAATACATAATGTAAAGGTATATAGGGATATGTCAATTGTCTTGCATCAGCATCGCGTTGATTTAAACGAAAATATTCAATTAACATCGTTGTACGTTCTAGGGCTAATCGCATTTCATCTTCATTTGTATGATCGGCAATTACTACATTCTGTTCATTTGGCAAATGAACTGGTAATCGTGAAATAGCATGATTTTTTTCTTGCAAATGTTTACTTGTGATTCGCCAATAAGCTTCCACGGGACCCACATATCGAGCTTCTACAAAATCTGTAATTTCGTCATGTACTATTTCTTCATTATCTGTATTTTCTCCTATTATCACAGACGCTGCGTCATGGCCTTTGTAAATATATTTATACAAATATTTAACTGATTTAATAGATGAAACGATTTCAACATTTATATGGCAATTGAAAATTGTAGACAAAGCTGGACAATAAGGCACTACATGTCGATTGTCTACAATAAAATCATGAGATTTTTCATAAGAAATACCATTATCCCTTCTACGATATTGTGCTTAACCATTTTCATCCATAGTTGTTTCAGAGTTAAATGACTTGGGAAAATGTTTAGAACATTTTCCATCAACCATACACCAGTCACCGCAAGGTCCGTGTATCATATTTTTCATTATGATTTCATGCAGTTTCTCATTAGTCACAGGATCTGGAATTTCAGCAGAAATATACTGATCAACATTTTCAGGATTCTTTATTTTGTCCCTTTGATTTAATGTTAATAATAAATGCATGTGAGGTAATCCACATTTTCAAAATTCAATTACATAAACGAAAGCATTTACTTTTCCAAAAAAATTTTGTCGCATAATTAAATCCATTAAAAAATTCTTTTTTATTTCGAAAACGCGTGCACAAATATCAGGACGATCTGATGGTTGTTGCATTGGTAGTAAATTCTCTTTAATTTCCTTGCAGTTAGGATTGCATGTCATCGTAAGAAATATATCAGGTTTACCATACTTTCGAACAATAGCCATTGAATCTTGATAATTTTGCATCATATTTCTCGGAGATCCTACGAATGTCGAAGGAAGAATTACAATTCGTCCTAACCTAACATTGGACGTGTCAGCAGATTTTTCTAAATAATCTATTAATCCCTGATACTTTTCAATCCTTAATTGCTTTTGATTATTTCGGCACCAATTAATTCCATCTTTTTCAATTTTTACATAATTATCTAAAAGCCATTGTTGAAACAATCTCTTACCCATTAAAAATACATTGTCTTTATCACGCACTGCCATCCTGTATTGAATGTACATAGATCACGTTACCCGTCTTCCATTTACTTGTTTAATGCTATCATACCATCCTGGTGTTCCATAAGGATAATATAACGGATAAATCCATGGCTCAACATTTGGATCCATTGTACTGACATATTTCAAAGTTCTATCATGTTTGTTAACAATCGTTACATAACAATCAGGAATATTTTCATCTGCGTTTGTTGAAAAAATTGCAGCAACTTCATTAGATCTTTGAGCATTATATCTTCCTCTATCAGCGCTTGATTTTTGTTTATTTAAAAATCCCATTTTCAGATGAGGTATATTTCTATTTTCACATTCTTGTTTACGAACTTCATCATGCATCATTTGATACGATTGTGCAAATAAATTATTTTTACGAATAACATTATCTAAAATATACAATAAATCTTTATTAAACCTTACATTTAAACTTAAACGATTATCTGTAGCCTCATTGCTATCAACAATAAAAAGCTGACCATAACTTGGTTTATCATTTTCCGCAGGATATAAGGCAGTATTAATTTGATAGTATATTTGGCCTTGAATTTTAAAACAATAAGGTGCTGGTCTCTGAGATCCAAAATTTACTAAATTTGCACTGAATGAAGCAAATGAAAATGAATTATTATAAATCCGGATATTGTCTAAAAACTCTTTTGATTTTTCATGATTTCCAAAAAATAATTGCTGTAATTCATCGGGGAGAGGTAGCAATGGACCTAATGTAAATTTTCCATGACTACAACAATCATTAAATGAATTTTGCTTATTAAATACCGTTTCAGCTTTAAAATGTTTTGCCTGGCAATATTGACAAATAATGTCCATTTTCCCGATATAATGTTCACTTAAATCAGTATAATTTACGTCTAAATAGCCCTTTGTGTTAGCTCGAAATTTTGTGTTTTTGACTTTGGAGGTCGCAAAAACCTGGCTATTTGTAGGTTTACTGAATGATGAAATGTCGTCACGTGACTCAAGTAAAGATGGTGAATTTTCTACATGCTCTAGAATTGTGGCATCTATTTGAGACGATTTTGTGTCAATATGCAAATTTGCTGCAACATTTCTGTTTTGATGTTCAATCGTGGGAGTTTCTTGAATTGTTAGGGTTGATGTTGCCTTTAGAGAAGCAGTTAAAGTTGATGGTGTGATGACACGTTTGCTTACAGCTGAAGAACAATATACATTTTTTACAATAAATGCACTTGGTGCTTTTGACGTCGATGGTACGGGTAATTGATTTGCTTGAATGGCATTTGTTGTATGTAACTCAGTAAAACTTATGGTTGTAAGATTTTCCTTTATTCTTGAACGGTACTGTCTTTGATTTTCTGCATTACGCTCTCTTTTTAATATGTGAAATTGTTCTTCTTCTTTTGGCGTGCGAATAATTTTTCTTCTTGGCAAGTTTATTTCCAATAATTGTATTAGAAAATGTAACTAATCTATGCGTTAATAACTATATCTACTACTACAAACAATAAGTCAAATTCAGTATTTTTTGAACACTTTATTACTTTTAAATAAACTAATATATTTACATCGTTTTCGTTTATGAAAAATAGTACTTTTTGAGGAAGTCAGATATGTCAAATACACTGTTTTTGAATAATAATGTCAAATGTCTTGTCAAATAATTTTTTTTCTTTATAATAATAATGTCAAATGTTTTGTCAAATAAATTTATTTCCAATTAATATCAAATTGTCAAATTTACTGCCTATGCTCCAAAAATATGAAAGCTCCTGCATCTGAAAAAAGAAAAAATAATGATCATCGACTGAATCTACACAATCTAGTTATATATTTAACTCTTGCATTAGGATTTCGGTTTTTATTTACCTTAAAGACATCTGCGCGGAAATTTAGTACCGACGAATGCCATATTGCGCGACGGTGAAAATATAATGTGATAGTTCGTACGGGACAGTGAATGCGAAAATTCGCAATTATTCCGGATGAAAGAGTCAATTCTTAGTTTTTCTGATACACCTAGTGAATAAAAAATTTGGCTAAATTGATGAAGAATTAACTATGAGAAAGCAAATCCCTTTTATTCAAGTTAACTAATAAGCACTTAAAAGCATGTTTTAATATAAATATGTATAAAAACTAACTTATAGCATTAAAATGTATGTCAATAATTTACACTGAACAAATATTCAAAAGCTATAAATAAAAATCAAATAAAAGTTGTAAAGGAAAGAAAAGCATATATAGAAGCAACAGTGTATTGATATTTATCCATAAATTCAGATTATTTCATAGATTTTATCCGTAAAAACTAAAGTTCGAAAAGAACATTTCATTTTTAATTTAGAATTATAATTATGATTCGTGTGTCTATGGACTTGTACTTTTGCTTTTTTATGATTTAATCTATCTAAACTGATAAAATGTCTCCATTTTGTATGGCAAACAATAAAAAAAGAAAAACATTATTTTAACTATATTTTTACATTAAATTTATTAAACGTACAGTGTGCAACATTAATGCCTGGATCAATTTCCATTTTTACAGTATCTCTATCCTTTTTTAATAGCATATGAAAATAAAGGACAGAGCTATCGCTAGAAATACAAATTTGGATAATTGCAAAAATTAGTCCAGGCATTAACTGTTGCACACTGTACACAAATTATATAAATATTAATGCTAAAAGCTGACTTTGTTTTTAAATACTTTATATAAATTCTTTGCATAAATGTTGGCTATTACGTTAGTTTAATAACATGAAAAAAGATAGGAAAGAAGTCTTTTGATTTGTTCCTAACCGAACAAAAAATTGGAAACTTTGTCCTGTATCGAAACGTCTCGTATTCATAATTTATTTATATTTAAAAATGCATTTCTACAATGTTTTAGATTAAAAATGTATTATTAAAATACAATATTTTTTTTGATAAAAATATATAATAATATATAAATATAATAATATTTATTTGTAATGAAAAATCGTGTAAACAAAATTTACTAAAATCTTGTTATTGTTACGAAAATTACTTACATTTGAGAGAAAAGAAAATATAATGAAGGATCAATTAATTAGACAGTATAGTGATGATATCAATTTAAATCCTTTATATTTGCATAAAGGTTATGCAAGCCAAAGATCTGTAAACTCAAAACGTAAAAGAAGTTAGTAGTAATACAAATCACTATTAAATATTAATATTAAGTAATATGATTTATATGCAATTTTATAAAAAAGAAGTCTTTTATTTTAATAAATAAATTGTGTTTTCCACACTGTGACAAAAAACGAAAATATCTTTTTCCTGTTACCTTTATTATAAGTGACAACATTTTTAATACAACACTGAACAAAGATCAATTTATTTATTTTTTAAAAAATAAATTATTTTGAGTACATTATTTCTCACTTTATCAGACAAAATCTTTGATTCTAAAAAGAAAAATGATTTTTGCTTCTTCATTTCTTATTAAATTCATATTATATAAGGTAAATTATTTTTCTAATATTACAAAGGATTATTAATAGTAGTTGAATTTTTCCCAAATATGACTGTGTTGGTGCATATTTCAATTTAAAAATGTATGTTCCGTAAAAAAAACTTATACTTATTAAATAATACTTTTTGTAAAGTTGAGATGTGTTGAGACGGGACCCCAAACTCAGCCCGTGAACCCGTTTACCCGTGTACCACCCCTCAACTCGGCCCCGGGTACCCGTATTTACCCGTGTGACACCCCAAACTCAGCCCGTGAACCCGTTTACCAGTGTACCACCCC
>JABFPJ010005213.1:0-12496 GCA_022817425.1 Gryon sp. ZL-2020
TCGCGATAGAAAAAAAAAAAGAATTTGATTTTTCTATCGTGTGTTGGGAATTGTAAGAACCCGGACTGATGAAGTGCAATTAATGACATGAACTCTGCCCTCTCATTGCAAATCATTGTCTCGTCTTAGTCCTGGATTGAAATTGAAAATTAAAATTGGTCAAAAGTAAAATAAAGAAGGATCAATTTGTTATCAAAAAAGGAAAACAAATTTGGATTTAATTTTGATTTTAAATGAGGTTGCATCTAATCTTTTTCGGATAAATATTTGATCGTTTGTTTACATTTTTTCCCTTTATTTTGTTTTGTTATTATTTGTTGACATTTTTGTTTTGCTTATCTCGTTTCAGTATTTGTTAACATTTTCAATTTTTTTTTATTTTGTTTTGTTTTTGTTTACATTATTGTTTTCCTCATTTTGTTTTGTTATTTGTTGACATTTTTGTTTTGTTTATGTCATTTTCGTATTTGTTTACATATTTATTTTTTTTTATTTTGTTTTGTTTCTGTTTATATTTTGGTTTTCTTCATTATGTTTTATTATTTATTTATATATTTATTTCATTTATCTAGTTTTGCTATTTGTTTACTTTTTTATTTTCATTATTTTGTTTTCTTTCTGTTTACACTTTTGTTTTCTTTATTCTGTTTTATTATTTGTTGACATTTTTGTTTCCTTTATCTAGTCTTACTATTTGTTTACTTTTTTATTTTCTTTATTTTGTCTTGTTTTTGTTTACATTCTTATTTTCTTAAGAAAAGATAGAAGAAAGACATAAAGACACAGATAAAGGAAATAAAAATGTCAACAAAATAGAACGAAATAAAGAAAACAAAAGTGTAAACAAGTATAAAATAAAATTAAGAAAATACAAATGTAACAAAATGACAAAAGAAAATAATATAAACATAAACAAATAATAAAAAATATAATGGAATCAAAAATATAAATAAAGACAAAAAAAATTTTCTTTTATTTTGAAGAAATGAAAGTTGAACGTTTTGAAATTTCGTTTTGAACAAAAACAAATTTTCAACAAGTAACAAAAAAAATGAAGAAAACAACAATGCAAACAGAAAAAAATAAAATAAAGACAAAAATGTAAACAATTGATCTAAAATCGTAAAACATATCAAATGCAGTCTCATTTAAAGAATCATAATTTGATCCAAATTTGATTTGGTGCTTTTTATTAAAAATTGATCGTTCTTTTTCTTACTCTTTTTTTATAAAGAAAAATATTTAAAGGTCAGCAACTATGGGGACATTAATAATTTAAATGGCAAGTCCCGTACGCCGGTAAAACGTTAAGCGTTATAAAAGCCACGGGTGAAAAAAAAGATCGAAAATTGGGAACAATTCAAAATGTTAAGTTTGCAGAAAGAAACGTCAAAACCAACGACATAACGAGGCAACAAATCTGACAATTATTTTTTTGCGATGCTTCGAGCAACGTCAAGTATTCCCGGGGGCTCGCGCTTCGCACTTTTATCTGATACCAGCTGAAAAAATCGATCTCCTTCGATGATCAGTATTACGAAATTTTGAAAAAAAAATTTTTTTTTTCAAAAAAAATGTGCAAAATTTTTTTTTAATTTTGTAATAAATAGTTTTAAACAAAAATTTTCAAAGAAATGCTTAAAAAAAATTAAAAAAAAATTTTTCGAAAAAAATAAAAAAAAAATTTTTCGAACAAAAAAAAATTTTTTTTTCGAACAAAAAAAAATTTTTTGTTTGAAAAAACTTAAGTTTTTCAAAAAAGTTGTTGAATGAATGAATAAATTAATTGTTTGACGTACTGACGATAAATTTGGCAAAATAATCGAAAATTGTTTGTAATAAAAGAGCAACGTGAAATTCTCGTTGTGAATAATCTTTGCGAGTTTACGAATTGATGGCGCGGATTAGTGAAGTTTACCCGTGTAGATGACACTTAGTTAGTTAGCAAGTTCTCCTATTTGCGTACATCTTCGCTAATTGCTAATTGAAAAACGAGCCTTCGTCTGTGTCCCGCGCAAATTGCCGAAGTTGAATTTCGGCTTTGGTCGTGGCAATGGCGGTGAAACTGGTTTTCAAAGTGGATCGAGTGTTTTTGTATATTTTGAATTTGATTTCTTGTTCACGAGTCATTAGAGTGAACAATACGACTCGCTGCGTTTTTCTGTTACAATTCTAATGCGAATTTCAAAAATAATTTTAATTTTTTAATTTAATTTTTGTTATTTATTTTTTTTTCTTTAATAATTTTTATAATATTTTAATTTTATTTAAAAATGTAATTCTAAATTTTTTATTTAATTAATAATAAAAACAATTGTATTATTTATTGTATTCCAAAGCGTTTACTGAAAAAAATAGATAGTCATATTTACTGTTCAGATAGTCAAGTTTACTTTAATTTATTTCCTTTTTTTTATTTATTTATTTTATTTAGTTCTTGTTTACTTCATTTTGTTTACGTTACTTTATTTTGTTTTGATTGCTTAATTTAATTTATTTTGTTTTGTTTATATTGCATTTTTTACTTTATTTTTCTTTATAAAATTCTTTTACTTTGCTTTGTTTATATTGTATTGTTTACATTAATTTCCTTTCTTAACTTTGTTTCCTTTGCTTTATTTAAATTATTTTGTTTACTTTATTGTCCTTCTTTATTTTTATTTACTTCATTTTGTTTACATTGTATTGTTTACTTCAATTTATTTTCTTATTTTTTATTTATTTTTCTTTATTTTTTTAAAGATAAAGTAAAGTAACTAAATATTATTTATTTACTTAATTTACTTAGTTTTGTTTACTCTATTTTGTTTACATTATATTGTTTACTTTACTTTGTTTGCTTAGCTTTATTTTTTTGTTTTGTTTACATTGCATTGTTTACTTTATTTTCCTTTCTAAACTTTATTTACTTTGCTTTGTTTACATTGTATTGTTTACTTTACTTCCTATTTTTTTATTTTCTTTTCTTTGCTTTAATTTTATTATATTGCCTTGTCTTCTTAAATAAAAAAAATGAAAAACAAAGTAAACAATGCAATGTAAACAAATGTTTGGTTTGTTTTTCTAAGTTTACTTTACTTTGTTTTGTTCATTTTAAAAACAAAAACGAAACAATCTCAATCATCAAAACAAATATTCCAAATTAAAAATAAACTTTTGAATGTTTATACATTTATTTAAAAAGTTAATTATTTCATATTCCAAATCAATAAAATGACTATCCATTTTTTCCACACTTTTTCCAATTCGGAAATCATTGAAAGGAAAATGGCTGATATTGCAAAACAAAAACCGAAGCGGAAATTATCCGTAATTTGCGAGACTTTGATTAATCGCGCGCACTGCCCAGTGATCAAGATCGTCCACTTGGGAAAAGTTCGTCTGTTGCTTAATGTATCTCCGGAAGCCCGGTGAGATTTAACCTTTCCCCGGCCGAGTGAGCTTTGATTAATCATACGACACTCTCTTGTCTTCGTCGCAATAATTCTCGGATAATTTTTCAACTCCGCCACTGTTCATTTATTAAGGCATCGTTTCCAACACATTGCCAATGATAAACTTCTCACTTTCCACTTGCAAGTGACTTTCATTTTCTTAATTACTTATAATTATAATATATTAATAAATTATATATATAAAATAATAATAATAATAAAAAATAATAATTTCACTTTGCTTAATTAAACAAATGTGCAGATTATTCACAACGACCCCAGTAGAATGTTTAATCGGACTGAAATATGGCTTTGGCATGGAAACCATATTACCCAAGCTAACAAAACTAAAAAAAATAATGATACTAACAAAATTTTTTTGAATCTGTCAGAGCCTAAAACGGATTATATTTTCAGAACCAACAATCCATTTTTCTAGGTCTATCAGACCCTAAAAATAATTTGCCAGACCCTAAAATGTATTTTATTGTCAGACTCAATAATTCATTTTTAGAGGTCTACCAGAACCTGAGAATAGTTTGCCAGACCCTAAAATGCATTTTATTGTCAGACCCAACATTATATTTTTCCAGGTCCACCAGACCTTAAAAATAATTTGCCAGACCCTAAAATGAATCTTATTATCAGACTCAAAAATGCATTTTCAAGGTCTGCCAGACCCTCAGAATAATTTGCCAGACCGTAAAATGCATGTTATTGTCAGACCCAAAATTTCTTGAGATCTACCAGACCCTAAAAATAGTTTGCCAGACCCAAAAATCTATTTTATTGTCAGATCCACAAATATATTTCTTGAGATCTACCAGATCCTAAAAATGATTTGCCATACCCAACAATCGATTTTTCGAGATCTACCAGACCCTAAAAATAATTAGCCAGACACTAAAATGCATTTTTTGGAATATGTCAGACCATAAAATGCCAATGTCTGATAAGGTCGTGAATCAATTTATATGGAATTTCCGACATGAGCCATATCAACATCCAACATTACAACCCTGGTCATAGCCCGATTTAAAAGTCAGGCTTCCCTACCAGGGGCATCCTTGGCTCTTTCAAGGTTGCCATTTAAAAAAAAATGGCAACCTCGCATAATTCTATTCTGGCCCTAAGCCGGTGCCAATCAGGCCACCATTAATATGGTTTCGACCAGGCCAACCACATCATGGACTTATCTAAAAAATATGGCCTTGATGTGGATGCCCGATTTCAATTCTACTAGGGTAAATATCAACTCAGATATCCTGAATTTCACGTAATAATAAAAGCTCGCGAATTCTGTCGATGAAATTGAAAAATGTTTTGCTTAACACGAACTTAAAGAAGTTTGAGTCAAACTCAAAGTAGCAACTTTTCTCGCGATATTAAATCAGCATCACATCGCAGCCCTTGGAAAAATAGAGCAGAAAAACAAGCTATCCCCGTTTCAACAATTTTCAAATACCTTTACTCTCTACGGAGGGCAAAAAAAAGATAGAAGTTTTTTCTTATTTTTTTTCCTCTATGTAATCGAGTTTATTATCGCCGTCTTTTCACGGGAATCAACTATCTGTTAAAGTAGAAATTCAGATGAATGAAAAGTAACACCAGACGCTTCTATACAAGACGCTATTTTGATCCCCAATAGAGATGCCAATTTCGTTAGTTTAGTTTAGCTACTGGACCCACGATATTTGTACAGTTTTGGTTCTTGTCGTTTTCAGCGAGTATTGCAAATTCAATTTGAAAAAAAAAAGTAAAGAGAAGGGCGCTAATTTGGTTAAAAATTGTTGGCCAAATTAAAACCCCGACGAACTCAATTTTTGGGATTACGTTGAGTTACTGTTTAGATCATCCTCCGACAATCTAAACTTGATCCGATTAGGATAATCTTAAGACGATTCATTAGTAACTCTATTACAATTCGCGAAGGATTTGCGCGGATAAGAGAAAGTTGGACGGTTTGCAAAAATGTATTTAAACAATCTTATTCAGTATTTCTGTCTGTTAAATTACGCACTTTTAAATTCAATTATATTTTTTATATACCATTTTTTTTTGTTTCATCTTTCGAAAACTTTATGAATTCAATTGTTTCGAACGTTTTAAAATTGTGCGAAAATGAGATTTCATCTAATTGAGTGCCACTGTTGTTCAACTTTAAAGTTTATTATAATATAAACTCATTTAGTTATCGGATTTCTATTACAACGAGTTATTTGCGTCAACTTTTTTTAAAATTCTTAATAAATAACTGTATAAAAAAGATTACGACGTTCAGTGAAATATATAAATTATGTTATATATATATATATAAAATATAACTCATCGTAAAATTTTGGTTTTAATGTCATGTTATTAAGTTAGAACATTTTATAGACCAAATATTTCCTTTTAACTTCAGTTGCAACATATAATGTGAAATTAACATTATATATATATTTTAAAATCTTATATTAGTTCAAAAGTAAAAAAAATATTATGTAACCCTAGCAAAAAAGTTCATATATATTGTCCATACATATAACATATTAACAATATGTTATTCAAAAAATCATATATTGATCATATATTGCTCATATATGAACCATATATGAACCATACATAGACCATTTATGAACCATATATGGACTACCTATGAAATATATATGGACCACATATTGACCATATATTAACCATATGTTGACCATATATGTGGAACATATATGGATTATATATGAACCATATATGGACCATATATAGTCTATATATGAATTATATATGAATCATATATGGAAAATATATGGACCATATATAAAGCATTTATGAACCATATATGAACCATATATGAACTATATATAGACCATATATCAACCGTATATCAACCATATATGGACTACATGTGAAATATATGTGAACCATATATTGACCATATATGAACTTTATATTGATCATATGTTGGCCATATATTGACCATGTATTAACTATATAGTGATCATATATTAGCCAAATATGGACCATATATGAACTATATATGGTTCATATATAGATCATATGTTCATTATATATTGATCTTATATTGACCATACATGAACCATATATGGGCCATATATTGCCCATATATGAACCATATATGAACCATACATAGACCATTTATGAACCATATATGGACTACCTATAAAATATATATGGACCACATATTGACCATATATGAACTATATATAGACCATATATCAACCGTATATCAACCATATATGGACTATATGTGAAATATATGTGAACCATATATGAACTTTATATTGATCATATGTTGGCCATATATTGACCATGTTTTAACTATATAGTGATCATATATTAGCCAAATATGGACCATATATGAACTATATATGGTTCATATATAGATCATATGTTCATTATATATTGATCTTATATTGACCATACATGAACAATATATGGGCCATATATTGACATATATGGACCATATATTGACCATTTATGAACCATATATGGACTATATAATGATCATGTACGAACAATATGTGGATCATATATTGACCATACATGGATCACATATTAAACATATGTGAACCATATATGGACCATATATTGATCTTAGTTTGACCATGTATGGATTACTTTTGTAACGTAATGTTACACTGTCAATGTATGGTTCATATATAAATTAATAATATACGGACAATATATGATCCGTTTTATGAGTGAAACTGATATAATATTGTTCAATAATTTTAAACCGTCCTTACTATTATCTTAAAAAATTTGAATTTGCTTTCGCTTATGCGACAAGAACTTTTACGTAACCAAAAAGTATCGTTATTGTACGTCTACGATCCCTTCTAACTGTTGTTTTTTTTTGTTTAATTTGGTAACAAAAGCGAAAGAATTTCGGAGGTCTCCGGAGAACAGCCGGCGGGGCTCCGCGATGGTTCTTACCAAACGTTCCACGTCTGTCGAATCGTTCGGCCTTGTCCTTGGCAAAAGTTTATTACGGATGTGCTCGGGTAACGCGGTCGCCGCTGGTATCAGGAGCGTGCCTTTTACAAGCGGAGCCCCCGTCTTTAACTCACGGATAGAGAGCAGAGAAGGTGACGTCCGATATCGTACCGTATCCCCTACCTTCTTCTCCCACTGGAGAACGTACGGCACTGGGTGTTGATCGGGAAATTCTACGTGACAGTTGAACACCACACTCTCACCCAGCATTGCTGTTATGTGCACCGCGTCCTGATGGCAGAGTCCTGTAACATCAATTTTCGCCATATTAATATTACAGTTTATCTAACAATACAACTATCTTTCACAGTTTCATAAGAAATTGAAAATCTTGATAAACATTTTGAAAAACTATTTACGTTATTGTATTTGTTTTGTGTAGATAGATTCAGAGTAATGTCAACTAAGTATAGTAAATAATATAATGTAAACAATGTAATACAAACAGATTTATGTAAACAAACAGAATAAATGAAGAAAAGGAAACAAAGGAATATTAAAAAATCAAACTCATTGAAGGACAGTGAAAAAAGCCAATGTAAACAAAATAGTATAAACAAGGCAATTGAAGAAAAGTAAACAAAACAAAGTTAATATAGCAATTGATAGAAAAGTAAACATTTAAATGTAAACATAACAATGTTTACATTTAAATGTAAATGTAAACATTTAAATGTAAACATAACAACATAAACAACAAAATAAACATACCAAAGTAAATAATACAATGTAAACAAAACAATGTAAAGCAATGTCAACAAAACAAGTAAACAATGTAATGTAATTACAAAATAAATGACGAAGTAAATCAAACGAACAAAATAAACAAAGCAAAGTCAATCATACAAAGCAAATAAAACAAAGAAAATAAGAAAACCTAAACGAAACAAAGTAAATAATGCGATGTAAACAAAACAAAGTAGACAATGAAAACTTACAACAAAATAAATAACAAAGTAAACAAATCAAAGTGAATGAAGAAAAGTAAATAATTTAATGTAAACAAAACAAAGTAAATGAAAAAATGTAAATAATGCAACGTAAACAAAACACAGTAAACAATGAAATGTAAATACAACAAAGTAAATAACAACAGTAAAATTACAATTTTTCGTATAAAAAATGTCTTCTTACTAAAATTTACTATTATTGTTATCAATATATATATATTTTCCGCTGCTATGTATTTAAATTAACAATAAAATATTATTAAATACATTATTTTTTTGTACATGCAATACCTTCAGCTTCATTATATTCTATGAGTATATACATATATATATATATATATATATATATCAGGTCTTTAAATATAATGGCATATGTTTTACCAATTTCATTAGAATATGAACAGAAATCTGTTCTTAAATCTCAAGCTTACTGCTAGCCTAATATATAACGTGGCTTGCTAATCGCGTTTCTGTGTGGAACATTATCAAACACAAGAGAAATTCAATGCATGATTAACATTTCCCAGAACAATTACAATTCCGAAATTTGATTATGAGGCAAGTACTAATATTCAAAATTGGATATATATGTACATGCTTTGTAATATAAAATTATATTATTTCGCATAAAATCTATCAACAAATGTTATTTTGTTCAATGCTTTTATCGTAAATTATTGCGTTAGAACAAAAATCAATAAAGTGTGTATCATTAAGGGTTTAATACAATAAATTTCACTATTTTCAAAAATCAGAATATTTAATAATAATATGATGTGATATAATATAATAAAAAATAACAGTGTACTTAGCAAAAGGAAAAATTTATTTATTGCGAATATATTGTTAATGTATTTTGAATATATTTCTTTTCATATAAATATTATATTATATTATATTATATTAATATAGAAATATATTAAGAATATATCATAATTTTACAGCTATAATATATGAATATATTACTTTATATGTATATGTATATTTTTGAAATATATAACTTTTTGTTATATATATGTTGTTGATATATATAATATAATATAATATAATGTAATATGATATAAAAATAAAAAATAAAAATAAGATATTTTTTATTATTCTATACATAAACCATATATGGACCGTATATGAATAATATGTGGATAATATATGACCTACATATAGGATATATATGAACCATATATGAATCATATATAGACCACATATGAACCAAATATGAACCATATATAAACTATATATAAACCATTTATGAACCACATATCAACCATATATAGACCATATATGAATCATATATGGAGCAGATATGGACCATATATGAACCATACATAGACCATGTAGGAATCATAGATGGACCATATATGAACTATATATAGATCATATATGAACCATATATAGACCATATATAAACCATATATGAATCATATATGGACCATATAAGAACCATATATGAACCATACATAGACTATATATGGACCATATATGAATAATATGTGGATCATATATGAACTACATATGGACTATATATGAATCATGTATCAACCATATATGAACTATATATAATATAATGTAATATAATAATAAATAAAAATAAGATATTTTTTATTATTCTATACATAAACCATATATGGACCATATATAAATCATATATGAATAAAAAATGGACAATATATAGTCCATATATGAATTATATATAAATCATATATGGAGCAGATATGGACCATATATGAACCATACATACACCATGTAGGAATCATAGATGGACCATATATGAACTATATATAGATCATATACGAATCTTATATAGACCATATATAAACCATATATGAATCATATATGGACCATATAAGAACCATATATGAACCATACATAGACCATATATGGACCATATATGAATAATATGTAGATAATATATGACCTACATATAGGCTATATATGAACCATATATGAATCATATATAGACTACATATGAACCAAATATGAACCATATATAAACTATATATAAACCATTTATGAACCACATATCAACCATGTATAGACCATATATGAATCATATATGAATCAAAAATGGACAATATATAGTCCATATATAAATTATATATGAATCATATATGGAGCAGATATGGACCATATATGAACCATACATAGACCATGTAGGAATCATATATGGACCATATAAGAACCACATATGAACCATACATAGACCATATATGGACCATATATGAATAATATGTGGATCATATATGAACTATATATAATATAATGTAATATAATAAAATATAAAAATAACAAATAAAAATAAGATATTTTTTATTATTCTATTATATATTCAATAAGCGAAAAAATTATAAAAATATAACCGTTGAATTTGTATTCTGCATTCTAAAATTATTTTAAAATGAATGGACAGTTTAACATTTGCGTTTGAATTTTAATTTTGATATTCGCGATTCTTCAAAAAAATGCGATGCAAGGAAGGAATTGTTCACCGCTCATAAATCATAAACGATGACAGATCGACATTGTTTGCGTCTTCGTAACAACAGATGCGAGAGCGTCAGTTGGCGATTGAGCCTAACTTGTCGTTCGAGCCTGTTCAGTCTTGTTACAAGCAGTGATGCGACCAAAGTATGCAAGAAAACAAAATGGTCTGCCATTTGTGCTATACTTTCCGCTGCATTTCTATGGATTTCCTTAGGAATGCAACGATACATAAACAAGATGAAACCTCGAGCATTTTCTGGTTCCTATTGTTACAATTATTTGCCATTTGAATGTTTTTCTTTTGGAAATATGGTAACAAATATTAAGAGATACTTTGAATTTGAAATAGAAATTATTATTGTATTTTAAAACGAATAAAAACATAAAAATAAAATTGTTGATTGCAAGAAATAACAAAAATCTATACCCTAGAAAAAAAACGTAAAATATATTGTAAATATATTAATATATTTTTAATATATTCTTAATATATTTTTTTATTTATTAAATATACAGGAATATACCCTATTTATTTTACAAAATTTACATTATGTGAAAATTCTTAATATATAATTAACATATTTTCAATATAATTTAGTATACTTTTAATATATTCTTCATATATTTGAAAATATATTTTAAATATATTATTTTATATATATATATCTATATATATTTTTTTTGGAAATATATTTATACCTATATCCTTGCAAATATATTTCAGAAATACGGTAAATATAGTTTTGATATAATACGAATATATTAAGAATATATTTTTATAAAAAACATATATTCAGAATATATTAACAATATATATTCTCAATACATTTTTAATATATTCCATATTATATTAATATAGGAATATATTGAGAATTTGTCATAAATATACCATAAATATATTCAGAGTATATTAAAAATATATTAAGAAAATATTAAATGTCCATTAAGGATATATGAAGAATATATATGACAATATACAGGGTGTACCATAAATATATGACATTATATTTTTTTTTTAGAAAATTTATATATTATGTATTTAAGAAATAGACAATTTAAATTTTTTTAAACTGCGCCATAAAAAAATTTAAATTGTAAAAAAGGTTATACATTTTGATATATACATTTTTCTTCCATACGTTTAATACATTGACGTAAACAAAAATGTAAAAGGTAAAATGAATAAGAAGAAGTTGACTAGAAAAGGAGCAAACGAAGTCAAATAAAAGTAAAATAAAAAAGAAAGTTTGGCCTTGCCGTTAATCGAAAAACACGCGAAAAGTTCGCAAATGCGCAATAGCATGTTATAAAAAGTTGTATCATGTCTGAGAAAGTTGTTTAAGCTTGAATGAAGCCCTATGCAAATCTCGATCGTAAAGGGATGCAGGCCGTACAATAAACGGTTCAAAGCGGCTACGAGCGGCGGACATTGGTTACGTTTGCGTGCAAAAAAAGCCGCGCGCGAGTTGCAACGAATGCAAATACGCCTCTTCCAATGGCTCGCGGCTTCAGATGCAATCTTGTCTATTTATGTTAAAGCATTTTTTTGCATCACATGAACATAAATGTGAGAATACAATTACGATCTAGACATAATGATTTGACACAAAGTGTTTGACACAGTGTGCCAAATGTGCT
>JABFPJ010005214.1:0-12495 GCA_022817425.1 Gryon sp. ZL-2020
TGATTTCCCTCGTTCGCGAGTTTTCCCGCACGAAATTACTCTCGAAGCTATGTGAACTGACTCGCCATACAGACCCTCCGGGCGATTTCAGTATTACGCATTTTTACGCCACAAATTATAAAGCCGAAGAATAAGTCCCGACCGGCAATGTTATTACCGGCATCCGACCTGGAAAGTTTTCTTTTCTTTCTGTTCTTATTTAATACGTTTGCCGTTTTTAAAAATACCAACCAACCGTATAGGCCATTTTTGCCCTTTTTTTTTTTTTTCTTTTTTTTTTTTTTTTTTTTTTTTTTTGTCGTCGTCTTTTTCATTTTGTATTTTATCAATAAATGTTTAAGATAATGCTTGAACGATGCAACAAATTTACTCCCATTTTTTACTTGCAACATATAGGGCAATTTTTGCCTTTTTGCGTTTTTTACCATTTTTGCCATTTTGTCATTTTTTTACAATTTTGCGCTTTTTGCTATTTTTTTACCATTTTTACCTTTTTTACCATTTTTGCTATTTTTACCATTTTGTGCTTTTTTGCCAGTTTTGACCATTTTTGCCTTTGGTTCATTTTTTTATTTTTACCATTTATTACTATTTTTGCAATTTTTCACATTTTTTACCATTTTCGCCTTTTATCATTTTTTTCATTTTTATCATTTATTACCATTTTGTGCCATTTTTGCCTTTTGTTCATTTTTACCAATTATTACTATTTTTTCACTTTTTTTTACCATTTTTAAGAATCATTTTTGCATTTTGTCCATTTTTTAGCATTTTTGCCTTTTATTCATTTTTTCATTTTTACCATTTATTACTATTTTTGCCATTTTTACCATTTTTTAAAACCATTTTCTCATTTTGTTTATTTTTTCATTTCTACCATTTATTATCATATTTGCCTTTTTTCATTTTTATCATTTATTAATATTTTGTATAATTTTTGTTTTTTGTCTTTTTTTCATTTTTACAATTTATTACCATTTTTGCCTTTTTATCATTTTTGCGTTTTTTACCATTTTGCGAATTTTCTACAATTTTGCGCTTTTTGTCATTTTTACCATTTTTTTTACCATTTTTACCATTTTTGCCTTTTTTTACCATTTTTATCATTTTACCTATATTATCCTAAAAATGACAAAATTACATGTTGAAGTGAATTACATTTTTGCAATGTTGAAATATGTTAATTCCTAACGCCATTTAAAACATGTTAAAAATGTTTATAAAAAAGTGTTTAATCGCACTTTTGTATCTTTCCTGTTCGAAACGTCAGTGTGAACACAAATGTTGATACAAAACGCATTTTTTCACGTCAGTTAGAGTCGATTGCGTCGATAGTATCAACACACAACAATGATACACGTTTTATTAATGATCATTAAATTGTTGTGCACTATATCTATTTAGTGACCTATTCTGTCGCGCCGCGCGCATTGATGGAATGCATTTTAACCTTCGGCCGTTATCGCAAAACTCGACGCAGTCCTTTCCAATATACTTTAGAATCAATCTAGGCGTGGTCAATTCAGACCACCAACAAATCAACTCAATTAACACATATTTCACAAATGTTATGTCTCAGTAATCGCAAAATGTCATTTTTAGATTATATTCAATACGTCTTAAGGTTATGTTGGAATGTCTTCTTAGGTTAATTTTTTAATTAGTTTTAGGTAGTTTTAGGTATATTTTAGGTTAATTTTAGGTTAAGTACGTCATTTAAGGTACCTGAAGTAAAAACTTTATTTAAAGTACTTTATTTAAGGTACATCAAATAAAGTACCTGAATTAAGGTACCTTAATTAACTGCTTTATTTAAGGTACTTTGTTTAAGTTGCATTAAGTAAAGCACTTCATTTAAGGTACCTGAAGTAAATACTTTATTTAAGGTACTTTATTTAAGTTGCATCAAGTAAAGTACATTATTTAAGGTACCTGAAGAAAAGTACATCATTTAAGGTACCTGTAGTAAAGTACATCATTTAAGGTCATTTATAGATTATATTCGATACGTTTTAAGGTTATGTTAGAATGTCTTTTTAGGTTAATTTTTTAAGTAGCTTTGGGTAGTTTTAGGTATATTTTAGGTTGATTTCAGGTTACTTTTAGGTATATTTCAGGTTAATTTTAGGTTAGTTTGAAATTAGTTGTTGGAGGTTTAAGGTTACTTTTAGGTGTATTTTAGGTTAGCTTTTAATTAGTTTTAGGTTCTTTAAGGTTATTTTTAGGTATATTTTAGTTTAATTTTAGGTTGGCTTTCAATTAATTTTGTTTTCCTTAAGGTTTTTTTTAGGTATATTTAAGGTTATTTTTAGGTTAATTTTAGGTACTTTTCAGGCCTTCGTAAAAATTTTTAGGTTATTTTAGATCTTGTTTTGGTATTTTATTTTCCATTGTTCCAATCTAATAAAACCCTTAAGATACGGTTAAAAAGCGAAAAAATAGAAATAAAGAAATGTAAACTGCATTAATCACAACATGTGGGTTTTAACGCGTGTCATTTACAGCTCGTTACATATGTGTATCCGTGAGCTAATTACTTTGGCGCCGTTCTCACTATCGCGTAATATGCGGCGACAATAAATATGATAATCTCTAGAAAAAACGAGGCCTAAAAAAAAAACAAACACAGAAAACAAACTCGCTTATTACAAAACTTATAAATATATATTATATACGCATTAAATGCTACCGCACTTATTTCGTTGCAAATAAATTATACCGTTTAAAGTACAAAACTTTCATTCATTCATAAAATATATTGGTAACAATGTCGGCGGGACTTTTCCGCAAATGGAATCACGATGGGAACTCGTTTTCTTCGCTGATTTAAAGCTCCGGAATGTTATGGCGTGCGTTTCAGGTTTTACGCGAGTTTCTCACATGACAAAATAGACGACACAAAAAAACGGTACAACTTAAAATGACATCAATTCTAGAACGCCACTTTTTTGCTTAAAAGTTAGGTTATATGGTTTTAGCCTTTTTTTAGAGTATTAGGTTATGGATTTTTAAGTTATTTTTATTTATATTTTAGATTATGTTTCTAAAATTTATTGTTAGGTATTTTCAGGTTAGTTATAGATATTTTTAGGTTAGTTTTAGGTAGCTTTAGATATACTATCCCTTGGTTTTAGGTATTTTTAGGTTAGTTATAGATATTAGTTTTAGGTAGTTTTAGATGTTTTAGGTTATGTATTTTCAATTTCTTTTTGGGTATAATTTAGGTTATGTATTTTGAGGTTCGTTTTAATTGTATTTTAGGTTATGAATTCTGAAGTTTTATTTATATTTTACATTGTTTTCAAAATTTATTTTTAGGCGTTTTTAGGTTAGTTATAGATATTTTTAGGTTAGTTTTAGGTACATTTAGATATATTTTAGGTTATGTATTTCCAATTTCGTTTTATGTAAAATTTAGGTTATATCAAAGTTAGATTATGTCAGTCATTTGGACAAATGTTGCATACTGGACATAAAATTTAGGTTATGTCAAACCTATCTTCAACAACTTTTGCATATTAAACTCAAAGTCTCACCAATAACTGAAAACTCAAGACTTAGTTACCTAATTAACTACAATCTTTCGTTTTAAAAAAAACTTGAGTTTGAGAAGGGGGAGGGGGGGGTTTATGTCAATGACCCGTGCAATTTTTGAGCACGCGGAGGTTGAATAAAATGAAGGATAGTGGAGGTTGGTTGTCGGGTTGAAGAAGCGGCAAGCCGAGAATTTCTCGGCTTGGAAGTGAAGTGAAGCCGACTTACAAGCAGGCAGTCAGAGCCACGTAAGGCCTACGGCTAGCATGCAGGGAACCAGAATGCCTCGCGCCGCCATCAACTTGACTCAACTGGACTCACGGCACAAGAGATTCTCTTTTCTCCACTGTCTCCTTCTCTCTCACCATTTATCTCCATCTCTCTCTTTCTCTCTTGGCTTCGTTGCATCCTTGTCGTTGCATATGAAGAGCCGGCTTATGAGCGAGTGAGACAGCGTGCGAGAGGAGCCAAGTCGGGTCTCAAGCTGAGAGGCTGAATTCCACACTCCTATATACCTTTATATTGCTTTTGACTATGCCGAGTGATGGCTACGAGCTACGTACAAGCGCGAACGCATGATTTACGCTGTGCATTTCGTTAGCATATTGTTGCCACCACTCTCGGTCAGAGAGAAAGAGAAAGATAGAGAAAGAAGAAGAAGAAGAAAAAAGGTCTCGAAATTTGGATGGCAAATTATTTAGCGCTGGACATGTAAATCAGATGTCGCGCTGTAGAGCCAAATAACATGGCCGATTCATTGAACTTTTGTCCATACGACGTGACGCGTTTGTCATCTACGGATGAATAAGCCGCCGCGCATTATTTGCCTCGCATCGTAATTTACCGTAAACGAATGCTAACCGATCGCTTCGAACGCGAGAGAAACATGCAGCCAAAGTGTTTGTTTCTCACAGTTGAGAAAACGAGAGAGAGATGCCAAGTGGAAGGTAAAAAGAAAGAGGAAGGGAGGAGGGGAGGAAAGTCGTAAGACGTTAGGTCTGTCTCGGTATCAGCGCAAATGATAAATGACGGCGGAACGCGCAAACGGAGTTAAATGGTTTGAAATCGGAAGCCGATAATTTTGCAGAAAAGCGTCTCTCGTCGTGGTTGGTTTTGCGAAGCCACGTCAAGTTGGTGGTTTGGAGAACTGTGTGCGCCTGCCATCACCGGTTTTCTTCTTGAATGTTTTATCAATGACTCTTTTGAAAGATCAGCCCCCGGTGGTCTCTTCCCAGGCGTAGAAATCCTCAACTCTGCCGACTCATCCTCCAAGTGAAAACTCGATTCAAACGACCAAGTTCTGTCCTTGTTGCTCTTTCTGCTTTTTTCGATCAGCGAAGATTTTTCATCTCACTCGCGGTATCCAATCCTAGATCTCGCCAATGGACCACGGCTTCTATAAGCTTCTCCGAGGACCCTCCAAGGTCTCATCAACGTAACTATACAACTCGCACTTGTTGTCTCGGCTTCCATCACCCGCGTGTTTTAAGTGCCGAACCAAAGAGAGAGAGATGGACAATACTTAGAGTGCATTCCGTTGATTGTTTGACGCCTCGGTTCCGTGTATTTGCTTTTGCCCCAGTCAGCGACGTCCTCTGCGGAATTAATTAGAGGTCATTAAAGATGTTTGCGAGAGAAAGAAAGAGAAAGGAAGAGAGAGAGAAAAAATTTTTTGAAACCCGCGTGATACTGAAAATGGTATATTATTATATTTATATTGTAGAGTCGTTAAATCATTTACCTGCGCGGGAAAAGTGGCGGTATCCATCCGGCCCAAACGTCAGCGCCCCCTAGCGGAATTCTCCACTAAACGACCCGACAGTCCACCGACGATGAAACCAGACGAAATCACAGGCATTTACATATTATGATTTACATCCTTGTCCTCGACGGCTCCCATCTTCCTTCGGACGACTCTGCGGTCATATCTTTCCTTCCTTTTATTTTTCATCTACGCCAAATTTGCCTTTTTACGCGCTCCCTTTGCAAACCAAATTTTAGGTTATACCGGGGCATCGGTAAATCGCTTTTACGTGTCGATGCATTTACAATCGTTCGCCTTTTTGGATATATATCGTCGAAAAGTCGCTGCTATGTTATTACTTGAGCTATAAAAATACATGATGATAAATATATATTCAAAACATTGTGTTTAACAGTGTTTGTGGATTCGAGTAGAAATTAAATTATACGAATATGTGGCAATGTTATTCATACGGTTGCTTATTAGTTCGATTTATATACTTAACGAGATAATACGTTGTTATCACAATCGAAAATACATGCAAATCATTTGGGTTCTTACCAAAAAGACAGTTGAGGTTATGTCCGTAATTTCGTTCCACGTTGCTGAATTTTAAAAATGAAGTAATTCCAAGTTGACTGTTAGTTATTATCAATATGGCTGCCAACGTAACTTTTGACTCGAAGTTAAAAGAATCGAGTTCGACTGTCGATAAATCGAAGTTGTAGGTGGCGCGCAGATCGCCATGTCAGCTGTTAGTTTAGTCTAAGCGACAAAGGAATTTAGAACATCTTTGTTGATTGTTTTTGATATTTTAAAACGGTATTTTTTCATTTCTTGATAATTCATTTTGTTTTGTGTGTATTTTGGATTAATCTGAAGATAACTCTAAATGTGGTCGAAACATAGTTCAATAATGAATCCAAATAGTAAAAAATACTTGTGAAAGTGCAATTGGCGGCCGAAGTTGGCTACGAAGCATAGGTTAATTTTATTCAAATTTAAGCGTTAATTTTATTCAAATTTAAAAATAACATTTTGTATTAAATAAAATAAAATAACAAACAATAAAATATAGAAAAATATTAATTACATTAATAAAAATATAAAATATTTTTTAATTCTTCAATACATTTTAAATATAAATAATTTAAAAAAAAAAACCAGAAGGAAATTAATTATGAAATTTGATTTAAAAAACGAAGAAAACTGACTTGCAGCAAACTTCACTTTAGTCAATTTGCACTCCAAAACAGTAACATTTCCAATATCTTCAACAGCATCCATTAGGGTAATTTAAACATTTTCTCAGATTATTCCTAGAGCACTGTATAAATACATTCCATATCAATCGGCTTGGCAATTTGTTTGCCATTGTTGCAGGTAAAAAAAAGGGTGCCTTTTGTCCTCGGTCGGTGCAATAATGCGACAACGACCACGCGCGTTGCGCAAATCCAGGTCGCGTGGTAACGCGACGCCGCTTTTTGATAAGAAAAGGACAGCGACGACGTCGGTGTAATAGATCCGGGCAACTCTCTCGCCACTTCCGATAAAGTCTCCTGTCTCTCTGCCTACGTTTATTAGAGACACAGAAAATCACCGGAATGCACCATTATTGCGCATGCCAGCGCTCCGGGGCGCGTACACGCTCTCAGTACACACGCACACACATACACACACACGTACAGAGTGCAACATTAATGCCTGGACTAATTTTTGCAATTATCGAAATTTGTATTCCTAAAGGTATCTCTGTTCTTTATTATCTCAAGTTATTAGAAAAGGACAAAGATACTGTGACAAATGCAAATTTCGTCATTTTGGAAAAGTAATCCAGGCATTAATGTTACACACTGTACATAGTCACTCACACAAACATACACGCATATTCGAGACCCGTCTCGCGGGTTGCTTGACCAGACACACTTTTCTGCCCGAATGCGCCGTGTCATACCTACCTTCGTACATTGCTAACGAATGTCTCCGGCATATATATGTGTGTGTGTATGTTTGTGTTGCCAACTATGTACGTGTGTATTGTTTATACAAGTGTGTGTAGAACAGAGAAACACTCGTGTTACGATATAGCGTTTGGCACTACCTATTATTTTCCAACCTTGAAACGAACCAGGCGACGATGACACTTCTTCATCATTTTCAATGCTTGTTTCTCAGCATTCAATTAATCATACGACCGTTTCAGATAATGCAATTGTGTGAAATATAATTTCCAGCGCACATTCAAGATACGAACAATTAACAATTTTTGTAGATTAATGATTATGTCCAAATAACAATTGTACGGAGCTAACTTTTATGCTTATATACGCGCATTGTATTGGCCGCGAAATCCTTCGAAGATTAACATTCCGACGATAATTTGTGTAACAAAGAGACTCTGTTATGAAAGAAAGCTTATTTTTTTTGTATTTTTGTAGTTGTAGTGCAAAAAAGAAATCACTTTTCAAGTTTAATGATGTAAGCGTTTATTATATTGCAACAAAATAATGATACTGAATCGGTATTCAAATTAATGTTGATTACTTTGCGTTAAGTTATAGGATTTCTTTATGTTTGATGGTTAACACAAAGATGGACACTTTTTGTGTCTGAAAATTATTTTCATTACAATAAAGTATTTGCATCTGAAATATTTACTGGAACTTTACAATATGGATTCAAGAAAAAAGCTATTTTCAAAAAAGGTAATTTAAATGTCTCATTTAACTGAAAAAAATAATAGAAGATAAAGCACGTCAATTAATTAATTAACAGATTAATTGCATCGATTTGTTCAAATGAATGGGAATGTTTTTCGCCGTAAGCAAATGCATTGACCATAATGGAAAAACGCCATTACCATTATTATTATTACTATTATTTTTATCGTCATCGTGCATTTTTTGCGAGATTTGAGTATACAAGAAAACGAGGTAAATTGGAATCACGTAGGGATCCCGTTAAATGGGACTGAGTCTAGATATAGGCGCGCTATATGCATTTGCCGTATGCAAAACTCTCGTCATCGACTGGTACCGTTCGAATCAAAGGTCAAACGAATTGCCTGTAATTAGATAGCCCGGACACAATGCACACACACACACACACACGATGTTCCAGTGTCTTTTGTCATTGGATCTCTGATCGTTGACTTCAGTTTAACCAAATTTGCAATTTCGCTGAAAATTATAACAGAAAAGTAGAAGATTATAGTCAATTATGCAGATAGTAAATTTGACTATCCAGTTTTCTGAAAGTAGCAAAGGGATACAATATCTTAAAATGTCACTACGAGATAGTCTTTTGTTGTAAACGTGTTCTACTGTAAAAATGGGTTGTTACTTTTGTTAGTTCGGATTGTTAATTTGACTGTGCAGATAGTAAATTTAATATCCATTTTTCTGAATGTAACAAAGAGATAAAATATGAGAAAACTAGTACGATAAGATGCAGTCTTTTGTTGTAAACACGTTCTATTGGAAAAATGGATTGTTTCTTTTGTTAGTTCGGATTGTTAATTTGACTGTGCAGATAGTAAATTTGACTATCCACTTTTCTGAATGTAACAAAGGGATAAATTATCGGAAAATGTCGCGAGTAAAGAGGGAAGAGTAAGGTTTTGGTTAACGACGACGGGCAAGGTCGACTCGTAAAGTAGAGTTTGGAAGCACAGCCACCTACGAGCTCTTGGGACGTTAATGTCCCGGGCTGAAATAAGCAGTCATAAAAAGAATGAGGAATATAGCGAAGAAGCGTAGGATAATATATAGTATGTGAATCCATAGTATAAACTGATATGACTTTCTCTCTCTCTTTTCTCCCTCTCTCTCTCTCTCTTTCTCTCGGAAGCCCCCAAAGCTCGGAATCTCGACTTGCTATCCAATAGCGATTGGCTGACTGACCGACTACGATTTATTACAGCATGTGCCACACGATCGCGTCGTACATGTAAGAATGAAATCATTAAAAGCTGTTTTCAGTCTTACTTGTGTTGGTTGTATTTATGTATGTGTGTGTGTGAGTGGCTTATATGTATGCGCGAATAAAAGTGAAGCGACGATGAATGTCGTCTCTCTTCTTTTATTCGCTGCTGAATGTGTGTCTGTGTGTGCGAGTGTCTCGCCGTTGCTTTTCGTTCGATTTTTGCTCTTCGCACGAAAGCCACTAGCGAATAAATTAAAAAGTCCCCGGACAATGAAATATCGTTTCACGTCGCGCGACACTCAGGCGTCGCGTCTCCCTTTTCTCGCTCTCTCTCTCTCTCTCTGTCTCGCGCGTTGTCTCCGCCAAAACCTTTTGTAATTCGATCGCTATTGCGAATCGCCGTGCCAGTAAAGTTGACTGACATTTATTCCCATCAAACATTTAACTATTGATTTGCGCCCGGGATTAAGTTCGGGGTCATTTTGGACAAATTTCAATCGTCTGCAAATGCTTTGCTTCCTTTTTTACTCTTAGTTCGAAAATAATTACTTTTATTTATTAGCAATTTTGATCAATTTATTATTTCTGGACGATATTCTAAAACATTAAGTCAACTTTGAAATTGTACATTCATCCAAATAACATTCATTATTCAATGCAAACCCTTTAAAAAATATCAAAAGCCAAATTGCTTCGAATAATATTGATTTTAAAACCGCAGCATTCGTACGCTTCAGTATTATTATTAACAGTGTATGTTTTTTCATCGTCTTCTTTTCAGCCTTTCTTCTATCCGAACTTTTCATCCTGAATAGCCTTGTTCTTTTTTTTTTGTATTCGCCCGGCAAAGTATGCAAAAATTCTAACTGACAATCGTTATTAAATGAGTCGTATTTGCAATTAGTTGTGTAAATCGCGTGCCACGATACTGGCTTTTGATATAAGAATGGAGACATCGCAAGCGAATGCCAATGTAAGTCGAAATCGCGTGACGCATGCGCGATGCTCGCTTTTTTAGGACCACTTCGCGAAATTAAAAAAAGAAAACGCAAAAGAGAATCCAAAAAAAAAAAAAAAGATAAGTTTAGTCCAGGGCTATGAGAAAAAGCACTCGAGGAATCTTGTTTATTATGCGTAACGTAAGCTGCTCAGTGATTGACACTTTGGATTGAAAAGAGAGGTTCAATGCGTGGCTTGAAAGAGTCTCGACTGCGATGCAAAAGTATATTTTGATATTTAAGAATGGCATTGTGGGATGCATTCTCATTCAATCACAAATAGATTGTAGGAATTTGCGACTATGGGAACGAATGATGTAGGTGCGCCTTTTGTATTATATCCCAGCAACATAAATATCTTCAAATTAACTATCTGGATAGTCAGAGTCACTATATAAGCAGTCCACCTAACTATCTATATATTTTAAAGTTACAATCTGGTGCTGAAATTGTAATTTTTATATTTTGAGAATTGTGCGATGCATTATCATAAAGTAAATTGATTTTACAAATGTTTAAATTAACTATCTAGATGGTCACAGTTACTTTATAGATAGTCAAAATAATCATCGAAAAAGTTTTACTGTTAAAGTTGTAATTATGATATTGACACTATTGTGGGATGCACTATCATATGATCATAAGTTTATTTTATACATTTTTAAATTAACTATCTGGATAGTCAAGATTACTAAATTAAATAGTAAAAATAACTATCCATAAAGTAAAGTGTACAATCCATTGCCAAAATTGTAATTTTAATATTTAAGAATTGTATTGTGGGATGCATTATCATATGATCATAAGTTTATTTTAGAAATTTTTATATTAACTATCTGGATAGTCAAAACTACTATACAAATAGTCAAAGTAACTATCTATAAAGTAAAATTTACAATAAACAGTCAAAATTGTAATTATGATATTAAGAATACTATTGTGGGATGCATTATCATATAAGTTTATTTAATTTTAAATAAATAAAAATATAAATTTTTAATTTGGATTCTGGATAATCAAGATTACTAAAATAAATAGTAAAAATAACTATCCATAAAGTAAAGCGTACAAATCCATTACCAAATTGTATTTTAAGAATTGTATTTTAAGAATTGTAATTTAAGAATTGTATTGTGGGATGCACAACTATTACGTATTGATATTAAAATATTGATACTGCAATATTGATTATGAAATATTAATATTGAAATATTGATTATCAAATACTGATAATAAAATATTGATAATCTAAAATAAATAATAAAAATAACTATCCATAAAGTAAAGCGTACAAATCCATTGCCAAATTGTATTTTAAGAATTGTATTTTAAGAATTGTATTATGGGATGCACAATCATTTTGAAATTTCAAAAATGCAAAACAAAAGAATCCAAAGGATGTTGAATTTGTGAAACTGATGAACCTGAAGAGACAAGTGAAAATGATATATAAGAAGGCAACACGGCCTCGCGTACAATGTCTGCAGGGATCATTATAAATACTTGGAGAGCTCCTCAACGTGCATTGATTTCATAATGAATTTCAATCTTGATTACTTTACACGAATGTCCGTTCGTGCAATCACACGAATATCATTAGTTCCGATCTTTTTATGCACTTATTTACTCCGTTATGTTTTCCTTAATCAACAACCTCTCAATTTCTGTTACAACATATTTGCCAAAGCCGAACGTTATACATATGTATATATATACAACCACGATTTATATATTTAAAATTTTAAGGTGCCGCACAGAGGCGACTTAATTACCCAGTCGGACATTCTTTCCTCCCTCTTCGTTCCTTTTTTTTCCTCATCCTTCTTCTTTTTCTTTTTACAACCAACTTGAACAAAGTCGTGGAATAAAAATTTGACACTGAAAAGTGCCTTTTATACATTTTTCCTAGGCTATAAATAAATGGCGCATACCCAATACTTGTGTATTGAATAATAAAAAACAGAAAACAACGTTAGAACAAAAAGGAAGAGGATCAAGTCGGCAGTCAAGCCAACAGCTTTTACCCTCTTAATTGGTTGCACGTCGATGTTTGTACAAACGCCGCGTAACTCATTCATTCGTCGAAATTTTCATACAAATAAGAGTAACAAATAATTAATGAATAAGCTTTAAATTGCAAGGCGTAGACGGGTAGCCATCGGAAGGCCCTTTTTCAATTAATAATGTGATCATAGGTTGTTCCCAAGTACCTTCAACCCTCTCCTTCTCCTCTCTCTCTCTCTTTCTTTCGCCACTTTGATTCTCGCTCACTTTTATCCTCTTATTTCTTGACCC
>JABFPJ010005215.1:0-12494 GCA_022817425.1 Gryon sp. ZL-2020
ATATGTATATGTATATGTATATGTATATGTATATGTATATGTATATGTATATGCATATGTATATGCATATGTATATGTATATGTATATTATACATATATATCGCCACAGAATATATATATGGTTATATATATGGTTATATATATATGTATGTGTATATGTATATGTATATTAAACTTACCTTTAAATATGCCAGCTAATTATTTGTTGTCGTGCCAACAGTTGCAGCACGACTGACATAAAACCATTAGTGACGGGAAAAAGAGAAAGCGATCCTTTAGGGACCGACCAATCATGAATTTTGAGGTGAAATAAATCGACCAATCACGATTTTCCACCTTGAAATTGATAGATTTTTTAATAAAGGATATTACTCTTTTACTTCGAAACATAGTAATATTTGGAATTATTTGGATTACAATTTAAAGTTTTTAGCCTCAGTGTAATCAATATTATTTGTTAATATGTTCTTTACGAATTCAGTTAATATTCCGATAGTTCCATTTAAAAGTCCAATTGATTGAAAAAAATTGACATTCAATAGCATCCTGAGCTTCCAAAATGATTTCTTCTCCGTCAAGTTTTTCCAACATTGCTAAATTTAGAATATCACACATGTGATAGGTTGGCAAAAAACAAATCGTATCCAAAATAAAATTACATAAATATTGTAGCCTTTCTTCACTTGTTCGCATATTATTGAAATTTATTAATCGTTTTTAAAGATATTGCAGTCCGATTCATCTATACATCCAGAACGAATTCTTGATAAAATTGTTTTGTATAAGTCATCGTCCTTTTGTCTCATGTTCATGTTCAATTCTTCATATTCGAATAATTTTGTCCATAAATTTATCGTGCTTGAACAACCTAAATATTTTTAAAAAATATTTCCGCGAATATCCATGAAAACTGAATCAGAATTATTCATTGTCCAAAACCCCCAAACCATTCATTGTCCAAAGTATTAAATATTTCACACAGTCTTAAATTTATATACATTAAAGTTAAATTTTATACCATGGAAATTTCATCGATTATAATTACTTCAACATCTCTTAATTCGTCTCTTAAGACGTTTAATGACATATCTGATAGTGGTTTAATTTAGGAATGAAACCATGTTCAACAGGTAATTGCAATAATCTATGAATAGTCAGACCATTAATGTTGTAAGCAGTAATTCCTGTAGGAGCAGTTACAGCGGCACGTTTTTTTAGTTTTAGTTTCACCCAGCACCGTATCAATTTTATCAAATAACTTTTTCCACAACCTCCTTCTCTAGTAACAAATATTCTTAATTTCATCATTTCTTTATATTCGTTTAACATAGTTCTAGTGCTTTTTTCGAAAATTCATTTTTGAGCAATATTCATGGTTGACATTAAATCTAAAAGATTTTCATATTCCATTTTAATGTTTTTTAATTCTTTAGTTGCATCTTCAATTTGTAATGGATGAAAATCTGATGTGTATTCGGAATAGTTTTCTTCGTCAGGTTTATTCAATTCTGTATTTAGCAATTCCTTAATTTTTTCTAAACCTTTTTGTATTTCATCTATATTACACTGATGTTCTAATTTATCTTCAGAAAAAGAATCTCTTACTGAAATAAAAGCTTCTGTGTAACTGTTATATCCGCCTTTCAATTCTTCAATGCTCCTCCATGGTTTGTATAGAAGTGATAAAGAATAAAAATAGTTTTCCGTTGGCGTGATAGAATTGAAATTGAAATGATTTATTAAATATGGTCTTGTTCTTCTTCTCAAATATTTGTTATTCATTATTATGTGTAAATTTTCTGATCCACTGAAAGTATCTTTCACTACATCATACCACTTTGAAACGTAATACAAACTTTTCGATTCCAGTTCTGCAGGTTTGTTAGGGTAACAGTCAACAATCATTGAATTGCAGAATATGTCAACTGATTCTTTATCCAAATTTTCTTCATTCATTCCTTATCGAAATCACTTAATGATTTCAATTTACGATTTCTGATGTGGTTTACGTTAATCCATCGTATTATGGTGTTTGCATCTGAACCATATAACGGAATTCCTAATAAAGTGCCAGCGGCTTCTAATGATCCGCACTCTCTGTTATTCAAGGAACGTAAAGCAATATGCCATAGACGGCTACAAAGTGATTTTAATGAATTTAAAGTCTCAAAAAAGTCTTCATTATTGGATACTTCATATTTTGTAGTATATTTTGTGCAATATTGTGTAAGTATACTTGTTGTTTCTCCAACGTACTGAATATCCATATTTCTCTCCTAAACACATAGGATAACTGGATTATAATCATTGATGTGTGTTTCATTTTCTTTTCGAGGTAAATCATACAATCGATGTTTACCCGTGTTTTGGGTTCCTATCAATTTATAATAAAAAAAGTTATTACGTATTGTTAGTAAATTTGAAATAGGATTTATCCTAATGTTATTAAGAAACTTTTTAATGAAACATTTTTTAGCAAATTCGGTTAAGAAAATTCCGAACTTAATTACGAAATTTCTTAATTACTTGTTTAGCAGATTCAGTTCGGGAATTCCCTAATTAAATTTGCTAACCAACTAATTAGTAAATTTCATAATTAAATTCGGAAATTCCTTAACCGAATTTGCTAACAATTTTTTCGTAAGGAGGTTCCGGTGTTACCTTAAAAATGATGAAATTTTTTCGAAAAACATATATTTTATAGAAAAAGGCATACACATTAATCTCCCGAAATTTAAGTGAAAATTAAAAAAAAATCTTAAAACTTGAAAATACATGTAGTCTAATGGAACACGATTTTCGTAACTAAATATAAGTATGTTCCTATGTTGAAAATATGTTAAAATTGGAATATGTAAAAAATACACTAATAATCTTTCAAGGGGCAAAATTCCAAGCATCTCTGCCCGCTAATTTTTTCGTTATGTTAAATTTAAAAAATTGTAACATAACAATATTTGTTTTTTGACACCGATCTGGCACGTTGCACAATAGAATAAATGCCGCGTCATTCAAATAACTATAACGCAAGTAATAAAAATATGATATATTTATTTGTTACATTATTTTATATTAAGGGGACTCTCCACGCAAAAATGACGAAATTTCGAAAAAAAACCGAAAAACTTTTTTTGAGTTTTCAGATACTTTAAAGTGGCCTCTTTCATGTGATGCTTTTATTTTTTCGAAACACTCTTTAAAAATGCATGAAATTAATAATTATGCACATCGATGCAAAGGCAGATGAAATGCTTTTATGACGGTTTTTTTTCTGTCTTGTGACAAATAAACCTAAAAACATTAGATTTTATGATATCTTTTGACAATCATTATCTTTTTTTATTATCATCGTAATAATGAAATTATTATGTATATTTGAATCAATTAAGAATGTAAACCGCTGAAAATGAAAGTGAAACTTTAAAATGCGTTTTTCTCGTAAACTTATTTTTATTGATTTTCCAAATTTGAAATGTTGGTGGGAGTTCAGTTTTCATCCGATTGGATTCTTTTTTTTAACTGTTCAGAATTCAGTTCATTTTAAGGGGTTAATATTAATAAAATTAATATTTATTTTGAGGGTTAATTTAAGGTTAAATGAGAATAAGTTCGTTTTGTTATATTTTAAGTTCTGCATTTTGTAAATATTAATATAATGACAATTTAATTTTATTAAATTGACACTATTAATTAATGTCATTAATTAATAATGACAATTAATTAATTAAAAAATAAAATAATTATTATAATGTAATTGTATGATTATAATTTTAATAATTATGAATTAATTATTAAAATAAATTAATTTATTAATGTCATTAATTATTTGGCTGATTTGGTTTTTAAATTAAATTATTTTATGAAAATAGCAAATCATATAAATGAATTATGTTTATTATGAAAAATGAGACTTGAGAAAATTCAATAATTAATTGTGTAAAGCAAAATGAAGCAGTTTAAAGATATCGTATATTGAAATAGTCAATCAGCTTAAGGTATGTACAATTGGCAAATAAGAATTGTAAGATAGCTATAACGGTTTTATTTTAAATATATATTATACATTAACATATTTCCTTATATAACTGTATACAACCTCGAATATATAACTTCAATAAAATATATTAAAATGCAACAAGATATTATACAATTTAAGCATATCAGAATTTTAAGAATATATTATATTAAAGTATTAAATAAATCACAGACTTCTAGTTATTTTATATATCTAAAAACATAGTGATAACTAAAATTGTATTAGATAATCGTGGATAATTTTAGTTTGAGGTACAACTAAAACTCATTTATTATTAATGCTATTATATACAGAGTTCATTCAAAAATAACACTATGTTATTTAGAATGCTTTTGCTCTTTATGATTTTAGGTTTACCGTTCTTAAGTTCTGAAAATAATGCATGTATGCCAATGGCTTTTTCGCGTATATATGTATCAACTAAAATGTTGAAGTCAATATTTTCAGATGCCAATTTTCTCATCATGTTATTTGACATAACGTCTTTTAAAGGTACCAAGGTTTTCAAAATATCATTAACGTTCAAAGCACCACGGTATTTCAAGACAGCCGTGTCGAATGTTGTCATTTGTAAGAAAAGTTCGTCATGAAAAATATCGTAATGCTCGATTAGCTGCTGTAAAATTGATCTTCAATCGCATCATGAGCTCCGTTAATTTGAATTTTTACTTCTTCAGCAAGAAAAGTTAATGAACAATCCTTCGTACGCCTTAATAATTTCTTGAATACAGGTAATCTATCAATGAAACCCATCATAACCTTACTATATTCATCTACTAGACATGTCTTTTGCAGTGCAGAAATCAAACGTGAGCTATCAAATCGGCAATTATGAACTACTAAATAGCATGTCTTTTTGATCGACGACAAATAATGCAAAACTATTTTCAACCCTCGTAATAAAGAAACTGCTTTTACTCGGTTACCATAATGAAGAAGTTCGCCATGAATAAATGTCAAATGATTAATTTTTGAAGCGGTTTCAGAAATAGGTTTTGTCGGAGTAATATATACTCCATGAGAATAATTGCTATATCGTAGTCCAATTTGTAAGATGTCCGCATTAGACGCTAAGCTACCGGTTTCTAGATCGAAATAAACTAAAACATATTTTTTGGAGCTTGAAGTAGTGTCTAAATAACTAAAATCTATCTGACATCGTTTTCTATTAGTCTCATATTAGACTGATATGTTGTGCCTTCTTTCAATCCTTTTTGATTTTTCAATTGACTTCTCTTCTTCTGTAACAAATTACGTCGTTTTTTAAATTATTTCGTTTTTGCTTTTTCCCTTTTACTTTTTGCTTTCCGATTAATTGCAGATAAATATTTAGACATGTGCCTCGTTGGAGAAGTCATTTTTAAATGAGTAGCTACTTTCTGAACATACTCATGTCCAAGATTTTTCTTCGCTACAGTGGCGGCGAATCAGAAATCTGCGGATTCGTTAGTACTGTAACAACGCATTTCAGGAGCCACACTAGCCATAGATGCATTCAGACTTTCATTCACCTGACTTGATGATCCATGAGAGAATTTTGCACAATTCATTGATAACTGACAGAAAAGCTCATTCAAGTCGTTAAATAGTTCTTTACTTTTAAATCCGCCGGGAACTCTTTTATGGTCATAATTCTCTTTTTCGATAGCTGATGTACACCAATCATCACATGTAGAATGGTCATTGAATGCATGTCGTGGAATCTGCGTTAAAATTTCAGCAATTTTATTGGCATTTCCTACATTTTGTTTGAGAGCATAAGCAAAACACGATTGGAGCCATTGAATATCATCAGCAGACAATTCTTTATGCTTTGTTTTCAACTCATATAGTTTTTTGTAACGCCTTTTTCGATATGGTTAACGTCTGACAATTTGATTACTTGTTGAGACGTGCCTTTGCTAATTGCTGCAATGGTGGAGCTGTTATCGTCTTCAACTAAAATACCAATATCAGTATTACAAGATTTTAATATTGTACTATTAGTAGCAAGATCAGCAGCCAAATCTCCCTCCATGGATTTGGCGCTACCCTTAAAATTGCATCGGCAGTCATGATCTGCCTTATCATGGCCAAGGTCACACAAACGGCATTTTCTATTTCGCGTTCCATAATCAAGTACGAGACCAGGTTGAGATCCGATTAATGTTCCAAAAAAATTTTAGCTATCATGACTTCGTCCCGTGCACCTTTTGCTCCATGCCATATCATACGAAGCCATCAATCTTACATGCATTTCAGAACTATCACACATTTCATTTAGGGGGGATCAAGAAATCATTCTTCAAGTTATTGGGACTGGAAATAGTAAAACACAATATATACAAAGATACATTTATTTAGGATAAAATTATTCCGCGACTGTTATAATTGGATTCCATGATAACATGAAAATGATGAAACAAAAAAATAAATCGAAAAGATTGAAACTGTGTACAATAAGAATATAAAAATTAGTATATGAGATTTCATAATATATTTAAAAAAGTAATAAAATATGAAATAAAATTAAGCTCACAGCATCTTTGAAATAGTATTGACGTTTTCAATAGTAGCTGCTTTTTCTTGAATTACAGCGTTAATACAACTATCTTTTGCTACAGTTTCAATACTTGGTTCAACAATTCGTTCGTATCTTTTAAATAACCTATCATCTACTGGAGGAATATTTGTTGCGGAAATTAATTTGTTGAGATGTGTGACACCCATTCCTGCATGCAATGAATCTAAAATTGTCAGTTTTATAAATATGAATCACATATAAATAAAATAACTAAATTCAAAACGTACTATTCCAAATAAATGATAAAAGTTATTATGCAATGATCAGTATTAATGTTTCTATTAAATGATTGTTTTGCAATGCTTATTAATTACCTAGTACAGCCCTCAAATTCACATCATATATTTTTCGGCTAGCATGAACATCTTTTGAAAGCTTACAATCACTAGTTGGGACCGTGCAAATACTCAAACAATGATGACAACGGATATAAAGAATGCTTGCTGGACCTCTTAGGGTTTCTTTTTCAATACAAGTTAAAGATAATAATTGATTGCATTTAACACAGTTCATGAATTGTTTAATTACAGAAAAGTCAACAATCCTTGATCCTTCAATGTAAGCAGGATTTTCAGTTGCTTCTTTGCTTTTACTTTTCAATTTGTCGTCATGCATTTTTAGACACGTTTCTCGTTGTTCCATACGTTGTTTCCAAACCGTTTTAGATATATTTTTACCTTTATAGCGATAAACCGCGTCACTTACAATTGCATACTCATTTTCATAAGTTTAAATGGTTATGTTTACATAACTATCATAATAAGCAATTACTTGTCAAGTTAAAAACAATAACTTCATGTCAGATTAGTAGCGATAAAAACTATGCATCGTTGCCAGATTTATAAATGACATTTTTGCTGCTAACTTCACCCGATGGTGTAACACAGGAACCTCCTTAAGATGTTTCTTAATAACATTAGGAAAAATCCTATTTCAAATTTACTAATAATTCGTAATAACTTTTTTTATTACGAATTGATAGGAACCCAAAACACGGGTAGATTTTAGTTGTTTTCTTCGTATGATTGATGTTACAACATCTTTTATAATCATATTTTCTGTTACTACTCTAGGAAATTTGTATATTTTTCTGTAATTAGATTTAAATTCAAACAATACTTGCTACGTTTATGTAAATGATTAAAGTTAACCCGTTTATATAGTTCGGAAGATATACGTTTATCAGGTATTGCACAAGTAACGTATTGCACTAAAAACTCTGCTACTTCTTCATAAGATGATTTTCCTATTATTGGAGCATTCTCTTAAAGCAGAGATTGCCCAATATTTGTACTCAGCTGCGTCTCAAAAATGCCCAATTCGCGATCAATTATTTTTTAGGTTAATTAATCAATAATTGCCCAATTTAAATGCCTCAATTTTTTCAGATACTGGAATAACTTTTTGTGTTTACTTTTAGTACATCTATGTATAAAACGAAAACAGAAATGAAATTTTTGATAAATCGATTTAAATCTACTTCAAGTGTTCAGCGGAAATTTTAAATATATTTAATAAGTGTTTTATTATATTTCAATAATAAAAAATAAATAAAATCAGTTTTAGTTCCTATGTTCTTAATGTTTCATATAAAAATAAAAAAATTAAAAATGTTATATTATAATAATGACATCAAATAAATAATTCAATAAATGAAACCAGCAACAGATTATTTATATGAATGTATCTGTGTATTTCTGTAATGGATATACATTGGACATAATGGATTACATTTGACAATTTCACAATGAAAAAAATCGGTGAAATGTAATACCCTGATTAAACAGCCATAAGAATTCATAAAATAATTTCATAAAATATAATTGTTTTATGAATTCTTATCGCCGTTTAATCAGGGTATACTAAAAGTAAACACAAATAGTAGGCATGTGCGGGCTTAGGCCCGACATTTTAAAAAATTCATTTGTAAGAGTTAAATAAATTATATGAATAATTTATTTAACTCTTAAATATGACTAATTTCATATGAATAAATTCATATGAAAATAATCATAATATGTGACTTTTAAAACGTTTCATACATAATAACTACACGGGCCGTAACTCGGGCTTTTTTAACGTAACTTCAAAGAACTTCCAGAAATCTCATAAATTTCATCAAAAATCAATATTTGGTTTGGTATCAATACTTCCAAACATTCCGCACGATTCAAATGGGAAAATATTTTTAAAAAATATAACAATTTAAAGTAATACGAGACAAAAGCCCGAAAAAAGCCCGACTTTAGGCCCGCACATGCCTAACAAATAGTTATTTCTTTATCTGCCAAAAACGAGGCATTTAAATTAGGCTATTATTGACCAATTAACCTAAAAAATAATTGATCAAGAATTGGGCATTTTTTGAGACGCAGCTGAGTACAAATATTGGGCAATTTTCCGGATCGGGATGTGCTATTAGGGTCTTTAATCCATATTAACATATGTATATATTGCATTCCACGACCTTGATATTCCCTTCTCCAAAAGAAATGTTCAACTTTACCTATAGGGTCATCTGTTGATGTTATAAAATCTATCACAGCTCCAAATTTATTATCAAAATATCCACTTATTGATACAGGATTTAAAGCTATCATTTCATTTATTGATTCATTTCTCATTTCAGGATTTACTGTTATTAAGTAATCTCTTAAGAGGATGTCAAACATCTTAAGAGATTTATTTGCAACAATCCAAAGACGTTATTCAGAAAATGAAGCTAATACGTCAATTATTTGTGAAATTATCTTTAAATTGATCTGCCGAAATTATTGTTTGAAGCTATATTTATTACATATTTTTACAATTCGTTTTTGACAATATTTTACAGGTTAATCAAACTTTGTCCAAAACGACTTGTAAAAATACGCGACTATTATAGCTTTAAACAAGTATTTATTTAGATGAAATTGAAGAAAATTTCACAAAGAATTGACGTATTACCTTCGTTTTTTATATTTATTTATTATTGTTCAGTAATTTGCGAAAAACATTTTTGGCGCTATAGATGGAGCTGAAGTTTAACTCGATTTTTACTCGAAATTGATTTTACAAAGCAGGTAGAAATTCCCTAGATAACAGTCATAAATAGAAAGTTAGATAACAGGTAGAAGGGTCGCAGGTATAAAATCCCGAAATGAGGGGTCCAGTAAATGAAAGATAAATTATTTGTTTATATATGGTGGCTAAAATTTAACCTAATGGGAAAAAATATAATAATTTTATAATAATTATTATCAAAATTTATATTTATTGTTATTCACATACAAAATCCCCCCTCCTCCCTGCCCCGATTGCGTGAAAGTGACAATATATGATAAGAATAAATAAATATATAATAAAAAATATATTTAATATATATAAGAAAAAAATTATAATAAATGATACATTTATTTATTTGAAATGTCATTGCACTTTACATCGCAATCTAGTATTTCCATGGAGTCCATGTCGCCTTCTTCTTCTCCTGTCTCTCTTTCTTTCCCTTCTGTAGCTGCTTCGTTTCCCGTCTGCTCCTCTATCGGTTGCTTCTCTGTAGGGGCAACGTTGCGGCCACCAGCACGTCTATTACGACGGCCTCCTCCTCGATTGCCCCCACGATTCCCGCCATGACTGCCTACACGATGTCCGCCACGCGGCCCATGCGCATGGAATCATCTGGAAAAAATGCCGCTTTCAATACATTAGTGAAAGCGGCATATAAATGTTGGCGGTTACTTAAACCGCGCGGTATCATGTTGGCGGTTCCGTTGCGACCACCACGCCGATGTTTGCGCCCAGCGCGCTTATGGGTGCCTGCAAAATAAACAATATCTTACTTATCCTTCATATACATCCGTACATGCATGCATACATACATACATACATGCTTATATACATAAATACACCCCTCACGTCGCCCACCTTGTCGTGGTGAGTGGGCTTATGCTTGGCAAGGAACTGGGAAGTAAGGAATCTACTGCGTAGCTCACTTCGACTGCTAAACCAGTACGGCAGTTACGCTGGATTAGGTGATGGTAGGGTGCCTACTCTTAGGTATCTCTCATGCTTCCGCATTTGACCAGGTAACACTGGTCCGGGCAAGCTATGAGGAACACTACCTTACCCCAGTACCAAACAAGGTGAACTAAGCGGTGACACCCGCTGCCTTGCTGTTAGAGATTGGTTTCTCAAAGGCTAGGACAAGGGCAGTCCGATATAAAACCACTGGGGCATGGAGCGTAGCGAGTATGGTGACGCTGCCTAAGAGGGATGTGCTGAATGATTCATACAGCGCGCGCCCCTTGTCGGCTCCCGGCATCAACGTGCCGCGCCAAGGGGGTACCAGGAAGCCTATTTCAGTGTACGCTCTATCCGCCGTGGACGGAATCGAGACTAGCAGCCACCCCAGCGGGGCACAAGCCGACAGGAATGAAGGATTTTTAAGGAGAGGATTGGTGAGGTTGGGGGCTTCCACAAACTAGCTAGCCCCAACCAAGTACCACCAACAGACTTGGAAAAACCCAAACCGCTACTGCGTCAGCAGTAAGGATCACTTCGCTGACCCCGGCAAGAGACTGAGCTGATGCCGAAGACACTCACGGGGAGCCACGGGAAGGCGGATCCCATCAGACACGGCCGATACGGTTTGTATAAGGCGCCTGCCTCCGCGGGTTTGACCCCGCTAAGCTGGTCACCTGGTCGTTCAAAAAGAGAAAAAGAATTTCCTATGATAATGGAAAAAATATCCATACCAAGAAGCGTTGAGAATTTCGCCCTAACTCTCCGACCTAAGCTTTTAAGACTTAGATACTTTTGCAAGTACTCTCTCAAAAAGAGAGTAAGAACTTCCTATGATAATGGAACACTATCCATACCAAGAAGCGTTGAGAGTCCAGACCTTAACTCTCCGACCTAAGCTTTTAAGACTTAGATAATTTCAGCGGAGACGAGCAGTAACGCCGAAGCGCCACTAGCTCATCTCCCAGTCCACTTAAGCTCTGTAATGGACTGGTATTGGAGCAACCCCCCATAGTTGCTCTTGCGGATTCAGGCGGCGTGGGTACGCCACTCCCCATCGTAATTATTAAGCTTTTGCTCAATAGTTTACTTGCCTGGCCCTTTTGGAGTCCAACCATATAAAATCAATGGATGTCAATTTGTGTCATCCTGACACGACGCGGAACGACAACTTATCTTCCCTCTCCCTTTGTCAGTCGTACCAAATCAAATTGCATACGACTTATAGAGAGAGGGTGGAGACCGCTGAGGGCGCTTCAACACTCCACCACAGAACAGTCAAAATGCCATGAGCACTGCCCCGCAGGCAATGAGACCTGACATAAAATTTTTGGGCGCTAGGACGGACGCCCTTAATTTCATCAGTTTATCAGTTTTTCATTCTTTCATTTGTCAGTTTGGTGTGTCTACATTGCCTACAGAAGCCGGCAAAGCAGCCTAGCCAATCGGCCAGTGAAGCTCAACCATGCTCATAGCACCAGACCGAAAGGGCAGTAGCGCTTTCACGCTATCAGCCAATCTCCATTTCAAGTCCACTATGCTTGCGCACACTTAGTCATGGACTTTAAGCCATTGCCCCGTTAGCCGTCGCCGTAGCGACGTGGACAGGTCTCACCGCAGGAAGGTGGGGTTGGCACATGGCTGTTCCACTTTCAAAACAGAATCAGCCTTTCAAGACCCACCAGGAAGCCTATGAGGGGTGCGCGTGGACGGCTGGGGCAGATGGGCGATTCCTGCCTTTATAGCCAAAAGCGGTCGTGGTCATGGGGGTAGCTACGGCCGTGATTACCCCCCCACACCTGGAGGTACCGCGATCTAAGACGGCCTGGTATTCTGGAGTAACAACAAAAAGAATATGGAGAATATAATGGAAAAAACTAAATCAGAATTAGC
>JABFPJ010005216.1:0-12493 GCA_022817425.1 Gryon sp. ZL-2020
AAAAATATAAGTCAAAATATATGTTAAAATATATAACTTTTTGCCGCTAAAATATATTTGAAAATATATTTCAAATATATTTTTTTATATGCAAATATATTTTTGCATATATTTTACAAATATATTTTTGCATATATTTTACAAATATATTTTTACTTATATTTTTACAAATATATTTCAGAAATATATTTGAAATATATATTAAATATATAACTTTTTGCCGAAAATATATGCGCACATATTCACATATATTTTTGCATATATTTCGAAATATATTTTCTTCCGTTAGGGTAGACAATGAAAGAACAAATCAAATCTATCAAACTTTAATTTTAGCAATGTATCAAACTTTAATTTTCAAAATTATTACTATTTTTTTTTATTTTATGAATTAATTTTATACAAAAATGTTTAAATGTACGTATTACACGAAAATTTATATAAAAATATTTACAGTTTAAAAGGCCCATAATAATTCTGAAATTAAAATCATATGTAATCAGATTATTTTTGTTTGCCGTTGGCCCTATTATTCATTCGCTTTTGATGCAGATACATTGCGTAAGTTAATTTATGAACTTTCTCAGAAAATTAGACGACGTGATACTTTACTTTCACTTTACCTTTATGATTGTATCGCCATGATCAAATAATGACTACGTACTACAGTTTATGAAACCCTAATTTGTCGTACTAAGTGAACTTGTTTTTGTTTTAATTAATAATTATACATCTTGAAATACAAAAGATGCTTTATAGCACTTAAACGTAATTGAATATCAGCAGAGATTTGTAATGTAATTTGCAGACAAAACATATACAACAATGCACTTACTTCGTTCCCTTAAAAATATTTAAAATCTTTACTAACGAAATTATAATTTCGAAATTTGTTGATTTAAAATCGAAAAGTTTTATTTAACAAATCGCTGTATTCGATTGTACAAAAAAAAAGACTTTGTTCAACGTAAATTGAAATCTTGCCATAATATCTTATTACAAGCATTCAGAAGTCAATTCAGTGTACATAATTAAAGTAGTTTCCATTCTATTGTATACGATTGGCGCATGAAATTCGATAATTTTGTCTATTTTAGATTCGCACTATAGGCAAAATGTTAATAGTTGCTCTGGCGTGAAACCAATAATCGAGCAGTGCAGAGTTGTATATAGATTAGAAGGATGAGTCAGCGTAGCCAATACATACCGTAATAAGAGCCCTGTCCTGTACTATAATGTTACATGTATAAATGCTTGGCATACATTTCCTAACCACATTTGCTTGTATTTGCTACAATTGTGCCAAAGTGTTAGGACTAACTCTACATTCACTAATATCCATTATTATAATGAAGCTTCATCACAACGTTTAATTCAAACATCATGCTGCTACTAAGAAATTTAATAATATCTTGCTTTGTAGTAATTCAGACTAGTTAAAATTCAATTTCGTTTGGTTGAACTAACACTTTAACACTGATTCTGTCAATATTAAGATAAAATATTGTGCCTTCGAAATAATAATCCTTTGAATGGGTTAAAGAATTTGATTAGTTCTATTAATATTGAAAAAATAAATGCCTTAATATGATTCTCATAAGTTTATACTCTAAACTATATTACAGCAAGGATCTTATCAGATAAGCTCCTTGGAAACTCCTTAATCTGCGGTGGAGTCACACATGGTGATATCGAGTTTAGAACTAAATAGATACGAATTTACAGAAGCATCAATAAGTGTTATTACGAAATAATAAATCAATTTGGTGTTCAATAAAAGGAGCAAATTCTCCAACTTGCTTAGTAAGATGGGAAGTGATGAATGCCGCGAGGTAGAAAGAGGCAAGGTGAATGAATTTGGCTGTTCAATTTGGGATATTGACACGTCATTTTTCCTCGACATAGAAACCGTCCAGGCAGTTAATCAAAACTTTGCAGGACATCGGCACTTAACTTGCATTACTTGAGGCGCACAAGTTTTACACGCTGCATCATCCTGTTTAGTGACGGCAGTACGTTTGCAGGCTGTAGAGTGGCGGCCATCCGTAGTCCACAGGCTGTAGTCACGTAATTAGGTAATTAAAATTAGATCTCGCATCAGCCAGAAACTCAATTAGCAATTAAACGTGGCATTTTCTCTAATTACGATACGTTCTCACTAATTACAGTAGCTAACCTACCTTGCCACCCACCTCCTTCTCCCTGTACTATACTCATTCGTTTCCTGTGCCGAACTTTCTCTCTCTCTCTCTCTCTCTCTCTCTCTCTCTCTCTCTCTCTCTCTCTCCCTCTCTCTCTCTTTCTCTCCCGTCTGTACACGTGTAACTACTTGTAGTAGTGAATACTCAGGGAAACGAACTGGAATTAACTCACGGGCCCTTGCAGACCCAGCTGGGTATCGATAGTAATTGTTCTCTTTAAATGCGAACTCTTTCGTTCATCAAATTCTAACGACCGCCATCATTATTCATCCCGCTGGAGAATTAGTCGGACGTTAACAATTTTGCTGCTTTTTTCATCCGCGAATTTATTTGTCACCGGGAAACATATTCCACGTCGCATCACGTCAGCAAAAACTTAACAAAGACATTTTTTTTTGTCAAATGTAACCAGACTTTTTTATTTAAAGTTTGAGTAAATTTCATTCAAATCATGTTCAAATTGAATCATCGAAATTTGTAAGCAAATTATTTAACATTAAAAAGAAGTTATTAATAACATAAATAAATAATAATCTAAAATATATATAGAAAAATTTCGGTTAAAAAAAATGATCATTATACTTTAGATTTATTCTAAGAGCTTGTTCAAGACAATTCTCAAACATCATGTATGAAAATTTGTTAAACTTTTAATGTAATAATTATAAAAGTCAACGTAACTCTGATGATATTATTACAGTCTGGTCAAAGCCGATTGAATAAATGTAAAGTTATATATGAAAAATACGTGTGAAATTGAGTTTAATTAGTCACAGACAGGTCAATTCCAAATGATACCCGGGGAAAATGTTGAAGTCCGAAGGGGATTTACAATGAATCGGTATAATTAATTAAAAGGAAGATCGCAAAAAAGCGTTGCGCTGCGTCAAATATAATATGAAGAGGACTCTCTTTTTTTCTGCATCAAAATCATTGCATTGTGACTGACTACGAGAACATAAAATCATGTTTTCGAGGCATGTATTTTTTGACGTTATTTCACTCGTACGTCAATTATGACAATTTGAAATATAAAAGGATTCTACACACGTACCACTCATTGAATATAGTTGTGTGTAAAAGGCTACGAGAAACGTGATTTAACGCGTATAAATTTTTATTTTGCACATCGCACTAATGCGTGCCATTGATCTGCCGTCAATGAGCAATGCAATGGCACATGGGCAAGATCAATAGTTAGTAACCATGACTCTCTTTTTCATTTTATCTCGTCGAATTTTCTTACTGCGATAAATCACGATTATTTGACCGAAGCTTTACACCGCTTTGGCAGTATATTTTACTTACGTAGTCACACGGTTGGATCACAAGCGTGAATTCTCTTTTTTTTTTGTGTGTGCCATTGCAACCCACTCGGCGGTATTACATTTTTAAATGGTTTTCTACGTTTTGAATAGCAATAGCAGGGGCTCATTCGCGCATGTCTATATAGCAGTGTCGCGACTCACACCCTCGACCACCTTTTTCCAGAAGAAGATGCACAGTGAGCTCTCTTCGTATACACACAGGAATAAACGACGATCATTGTGTCAGACGGGCGCCATCCTTATTTGCCGGGCTTCGCTCGAACTTTGCGGCCAAGAATTATAATTAAGATCCACCGGCTTCCGTCTATTGCTATCGTGGCCCTCGTTCCTTTACCCCTTACCACTTCGTGTTACAATTCATGTGATATTACATTCCATTCTCCGTTGGATTAATTTTCTAATCAATTCGGGCTTTAGCTTTTATTCTTTGCACATTTTTGCACAACTTTTTGTTTTGTTTTTTTTTTTTTTTCAAATTTCAAAGACAAATTTATCTTATGTGATAGATACGCTTAATTTTTAACAAATCATATGAATAATTGATATGTACGGTATATACAAACCACGATTGCTGACAGTTATGTAGTTACAAACTTTTGCTTCGTCAATAACAATTCATGATTTTTTCAACATTAATGAAATATTTCTTTTACCTTTGTTAAACGGACATAGAAAATATGTCAACGGTAAAAACACGTGTCATTTATTTGCACACAAAGTAATAAAATTAATCATTCTTATTTATAAAATTAAACTTTTAAATAAACATTAAGAATATGCAAATTACTTTTGTTTCGTATTCTTCGTCTTATTATTGGAATTACTTCTTTTTGTTTTTAACAAAATGTATAATCAACTGATATAACAATTCCAATGTTATCTAATGACTTTTGAGCATTTACAAGTTCAAACAAAAATTTTACAAATACCATTTATTATGCTGATTCGTTCGCACTTACTGACAAGCGCCTTTTTATTGACAAAAACAGCGTGTTTGTTAATCTCACATGTACGCAGAATGCAAACATATTCTTTAATAATCATTTTGATGTTATCCAAGTTTGAATATAAAATACTGAGGGAAGAGTCACACAGCTTCAGTGAACATACCCCGCCGAGACCTCTTGAGCCCTTGTACGGTTCCACCCTTACAATTACCCCAGCATTAAAAACGTGATGTTAATTTCCTTACACCGAACCTCTAGCACCCCTTCAAATCAATCGATTAGTAATTCCGTGCTTGAGTGTCGGGTATGAATGCTCAGAGAAGTAGTTTCATGAATAGAAAATCATAATTGTGCTGCATTATTGAAATAGAATTAGTCTTTAAAAGTACTACAATAAAAATATATGTGTTACTCTATTAATTGACAAATTTACTCAAAAAGTAGCACGAAATTGTTTCATAATGTGTATAAATGTTAGAGATAAATAACGTTTGAGGATGGATGTTCACAATTTTTTACTTTCTCATCTTTTTACTTAAAACTTCACAATCGTCACAGTAGTGCGGTGAATAAGTTTGATCCTCTGTTCTTGACCATTGTTCCCCTTGTTTCACAAGGGCATCTCCCCTTTCACCCCGTGCGTGCCCAAGTGGTCCGAACGCATAATACAGAAAACGTGGTATGGCGGTCCGGGGCGAGTCGCGGCGGCATAATTAGGGGTTCGAATGGGTGACTGCAAGCGGGGAGAGGGAAAAGGACGTAGAAGAGGCTGACAGATGTGGGAGCATTGTTTTATGAGGTACGCCCTTCTTTACGTCTCTGTCTCCGAACTGCACCCTATAGTGTGTAGCGTGCTGTGATTTAAAATAGGGTCCGCGAAATTCGTGAATTTACCAATGAACACGACAACTCGCGAGACACGTTTTCATTCGATATCTCGTGACTGTGCGTGTGAACTTTTTTTTTCTGTCTGCGACTTAGAAAAATGGGAGAAAAAAAACAAAGAATTTTTGGCTTAAATATGAAAAACAAAAGATCTGCATCCACAATTGGGTTTTGAATCGACGATCAAATGATGCTATGATGACATTATTTTTGCATCTGCTATTCAACGCTTTGAAATCTTACATCGATTGACGATGCATGATAATGTCACTAAAATAGGCACAGCGTGGGATTAACAATTTGTCTTTTCATAAATCGATCACGCCAGATGTCATGTTTTCAGCAACAAATTAAATTGTATCTGAAGAATTGTTTTTTATTCACCTGTGCTTTTCATTTTCTCTTTATCAAATATAATTTTTATCTGATAATACTTATAAACGTATATCCTGTGATTTGTCACTCAGAAGTATCGGCACATTGCAATGCAGAAATTTAAACATTTACAAATTTCAGTGGAGAAACTGAAACGATGATCGGAAAACGAATAGTATTGGTTGTTTAGGAATCCTATATAGTCGGCCTATAGGAATCCTTTAGGAATCTTATTGATTTCGTCGGAATTCTATGAGTTCTACACGCAAATTCCAGTCGAAATTTGTGTAACATGACTGTTATCGGTGCCTAATCGTGGGATCACAATTATGATTTAAATTTTTTTTACTAATTTACATATGATTTAATTAATGTTCATGTCTGCTGAACTGTGAAACAATTAAAACCAATTCATTTATAGCGGCTGATTAAAGTTGAAATTCATGATTATTCAACTTGATGATTACGAAAGATGAGTCATACATTTGGATTTTAATTTCTACTTCGCTAGTGGTGTAATCGTAAGAGAAGCTGAGAACATGTGCAGTCACACCTCTCATTAAGTTTTTGACAGCCCTTCATACGTGGATCAGCTCACCCTGTTCATCCGCTTCAAACCTCAACCCCTGCGTTACCACCCACCCTTACGCGTTTCTTTGTTCATTGTCTCATTGAATGATGGTGCACCCCGCTTTTATACAACTTGCATTAGACCGGCGAGTGCCAAAATATCACAGAATTATTATAATTCTTTTTTAAATCTTATCATTTGACATGCAACTATACGCAGTTGTTTGATAATTACATTTATAAACTTGAATCGCGCCCCATTATATAGATAACATGGATAAAGATACAGATAAGATAATAAAATGTTGTAACAAATTAATTTTGAAATTGATCTAAAGAAAAAAAGAGTAAATTTTATAATGTTAACATTTGTAAACTTTTCTAACGATATACAGTATATATTCAATATATTTTAATTATAAACTTAAGTTTATTTTGTTTTTTTTTGTTTACAATGTAAAATTTAATGCAATGTCAACTGAAATTGGATCTTCAATCTTATGTAGGAATAATTTGAGAATCAATAAAAAAAGTTGGTAGTAATAATAATAGTAAGTAAGACAAGACTAGTGCGTAAGTGGTAGCTAAAGAAGAGAAGAGAGAATGGACGACCACAGAGTGGCGAAAGTGCCGCACCACGAGAAAGCGAGTACGTGGCTTAATTTCCTGCTAAATTACTACTTTAATAGGAAAGATGAACGCCGTTGATGAGGAGGGTTAGCCGGAATATAAATAGGGAGTATCCCATCCCTCCTACCGGACCCTCCTTATTTCACTTCATGCAATACTCCCATTGCCGTGGCAGACTCGAATGTCTTCTACGACGCTTGTCCTCTTTCTCAAAGTCAGTTAACGACGCGACAAGAAAACGAACGAGACTATTAAGCGCTGTATTCACGGGCGTGAACATTCGACAAAATCCTCATAACATTCACGATTTCAAACAATGATTTGATCATTATTAATCATGAATTCAATCGCTTCAGCGACAAAGTACAAATGCTTGGGAATACGACTTTTTTTCCGACGCAAAAATTTACACGCAAAAAAAATAATTAGAAGCATGTTTATCTCGTCTCTTAGTTAGATTATCGCAGAATCGCGTCTTTGTTTCTCAAGACAGATAAGATTTAGCCACAAAGAAAGGTAGTCTTTTAGTGCGACTTCTCCTAACTTTCAAGGAGATAATAAACATAGTGTTCCTTATCTCGAGCTTGAGTACAATTAATGCCGGAAAACCCTTTACTCTGGTTAAAGTCTCGTTCCCTTTCTCCGCGTGCTTTCTTCTGTATCCTCTTTCATCTCACTCGTTCATCGTCGAACGATTGAACGAACCTGCCTTTTGAGCTTTCCTTAATGCGGTATTACTTATGTAGATGAACCTCTTGCAGTTTCTGTACATTATTTGCAAGTAAGGCATCAAGGAAAGCTACTTCGATGCTAAAGGGATAAAGAGCGAGGGTAAAAGGCACTGAACTGTCAAGGCGCGTTAAATTTCAACATGCAGTTTAATAATGCATGAGGGTCAGACCAGTGGGTGAAATTAAAGACATGGATTTTTTTGTCACATAACGTATACACGCACATATGTGCGCTTGGGTGTGTTTATATGTACAAGTTGTACGCCGTGTGACGAAAATCATGTTTATCAAAAGAAACGGATTTAGATGAATATGTAAATCAAACTATCTACCGTTTTATTAGCATTATTACGAGTTACGTGTCGGAAATTGAGAAGTACTGATATGACATGATCTTCGTGTTTGTAGTTTTGGTTGTTACATTTGTACAGAAGAACCGGTAGATGCTCATCAACCAAATATATGATGCATTTATCGTCCCCTGAATCAAAATGTAAATATATTTTACGGCAAAAGGTTCATGAGTTATGGATCACAAGTTTATGACCAATTTCTGTATTGATATTTTGACTTTAAGAGTACATTTTGTGGACCGCTAATGTCACATTCAGACGGTTCATTATTTCATGTGATTACTTGTTCCTTGTAGTTCTTTCTTGTTTAAGACTTGTTTAAAAAAAATGATTGCCGACGTTGGATAAAATAATTTTAAACTTGAGCAATTTACCAGTTTTAAATTCGGTTGTAATTCTGTTTCGATGTTATAGTTTAAATTTAAATGAATAGAACAACATTGAGCGGAAGATAGAATTTATTTTTGAAAAAAAATTCTTTGTGAAAATCTCAACGACAGTCGATTGAATAACGAATAGTAAATACTGTAAAATCACAAAACCGTTGCGACTTTTTTCAAAAAAGGTTTTCAATTTTTTGAATCTACATGTGAATATGAAATGAAACAATAAGAAAAGAAATCAATACAATTTCAATTATGCTGAGATAGTCATGTAAATAATTGGCATGTTAACGAGTAATTATTTTCGTTAAAAGAATAAATGATATTTAACATTTTGCAAACATAATAATTGTTTAAGAGAACTTCAAGTTAAATAAAGGTACTTCATTAAGTTCATTTAAGGGGATAAACATAATATTTCGAATGAAACGTTTTGTGGCTTAATAATAAATTGATTCTGCGGATTTAGTGACGGTTGTTTGTAAATGAATAGAATATTTTTTTCAATACAAATATTACGAGAAACATCGGAAAACAATGCGCGTACTCGGGTCGGAAAATGTTGGAAGTTTGGTGCGAACACCGCAGGGCTCCCTGGTAAAATGTATGCCAGAAAGTGTGCCAAAATCTTTTTGTAGCGACTGGAGAAACGAAATGCATTGTTTGTTCACTTGTGAATCGGTCCTGATGGCAAAAGTATGTGAAATGATTGTGAATGGAGATTACATACGTGATAAAAGCGCAGCCCAGTCGGTGCCATTGCGCTCACACACAACTCAGCTTCGTCATGTAAAAGCTATACGTGCGATTGCGCCGATTTTTTAACGTATAACGAGAGAATGCAGGGAAAAAACGTGCATTCGATAGGGGTGGAGAGATTCTCCCTTTTATAGTCGATTTTTCGAGTTTTTATGAGCGACAACCCTTAACGCCGACGGGATCACTGAAGAAGGGGAAAATCTATAATCAAACTCCGAATAAAACACTGATTCCTTTTTTTATATATATATTACAATTAAAACTACTGCAACGTCTAACAAAATACATTTTTGTCGTGATTAAAATTAATCTTAAGTATTAATTATGATAATGTGAAAATAAGAATATGTTTAACTTGAAATATTAAACTGTTAGATAGATTGTTTGAATCAGTTAAAGAAGCGAATGTCTACGATGTGATGTAACAGTTTGTCATAATAATGGTGATTATTCATTCAAGAGCGAGAATCTCTTACTTAGCGCAGCACTTTGACCCTTGGAGTGATTCATTGAATGATGAAGCCACACATCGCAAACCCATAAAATCTTGTCAGGTCCGACAGCTACGAGATACGTCCTATTACTACCCCACCATCAGTCAGCATCCACTGCTATCTACTTCGTAACAGCTAACTAAATTACCAGTTACATTTTTTACTGTCGGATACCTGCTTGTTTTTACACACGTATCGAGCGCAATGAAATGCTTCCCTAAGCTGCTCCAACGAAATGCCACGTACCAAGGCATATACGACGCTAACTCTCACACACAATGATACGCATGTTGAAACTAATTTTATTGACAGCTTTTTGTAGAAACATTTAAGTCTTTGATTAAGTACATTTATTTTTGACGTAATCATGCATTTGATTTGATCTTAACTATAATCTCAATTCTCATTTTGTGTCATACCATGTTCGTGGTATCATTGTAATTGGACTTATTTACAAAAATCGTTTGCATGCATTTAATATTAATCGATTCTAGGCTAAGATACGGATTTTAACTTTTTGAAAAACTTCAATTTTATTTTAATTATAATTAAATTATTTTTGTCTAAAAATATAGAAAAATCTGCATTTAGCAAATATTTTGACATTTCATTTATAAGGCTGACATTTTACAAGTATTTCCCCTTAAATGTAAAAAAAGATTATTCCGACATTTAGATTATCTATAATAGATTAGTTCAGTTATTTTGAAATGTTATTTATTTTCATATTTTTCTTTTCAATCTTCATCGTTATAAGCACTGTCTTTATATAAGGATCAAATTAGATGTGGAAGTGAACGATTAATGTGAATTAAGCATATAATAGAGCAACATTGATCAAACAATAATTCCAGTTGTAACAACGTAAACTATGATGTAAGTCTGGTAATGTAAACTGTTATAATCGGTAGTATAGTATCAAATTTTATTCACTATATGAGTCGTTGACTTTTAAAAGGGCCCTAAGTCATATTTTTTAATTAGCAAATTATACGTATATTTGTTCTTCTTAAGGGATCAGTCAACATATGATTATAAACATGAACTGCATGTTCCGAAACAACATGTTTAAAAAATTGATAAAGTAGCTTGATTGTAAGTAATAAAACTTCTTTATTGGACTATTTCTTTCGTTTTTTTCAACGCTATGAAAATGTTACTTTAGGACCCTTTCAAAAATCATTATACATTAACTATCTCCATTACTATATTATTCTATACGCAAGAAAGTTAAGATTAATAAGAGTGTTTAAAACGAATATTTGAATGATTAGAAATCATTCAATTACAATTTAGTACAAAGTGTTTTTATATAAGTATTCAGATAAATTATCTGGAAATTTTATGAAAAACAAATGTTATGTGTAAAATTTGAAATTGCAAATGTAAATAATGTCAATAAATAGAACATAAAGAAATTTTACAGTGGTCTATCAATTTGAAATGGATTGATATAGTATTTAGTATCGCATTTAGTATACGAAACAAAACTGGAACTCGTTTGCGTAATCAGCAGGCTGGCATAACCATACAGAGTTATTAAATTTATCAAGCTAAAATAATCTGTTTGGATGACCAAATGGTTATGCGCCATAAACGCACTGCACGAGGAATACACGTTACCTAAACCACGTAGTAGGTTAGGTATAAACTTGCGTTTCGTTGTGAAGTCACCCGACAAGCGTTGGGTGGTCAACATACTGAAACAGGAAAAACATAACATAACTCGGTGTCACGCGCAGGGCTTTACAACTCTGCCATCTCGTTATGCTCACCTCCAACGGTTCTTCTTCCTTTCCGACCTTTTGCTTTGCTTTCTTCCCCACCTCAATAATCCCACCGTACCTCACACTATACCGGAGAGCAATCCTATTTAAATTAAAATCATCTTTACGAGGCTTGTGAGATTGACTTACCGCTTGTACAATCATGTAACCATTATTATATGAGTCGTTTAACTATTTTATTGTTCATTTTTTTTATTTACTTTCTTTACAATTAGAACGACAAAATAATCAGACAGTGAATCTTCATATGTTATGTTTTATTATTTATAAAGAATAAATAATTTTGTTTTTAATTTTATTATAACAAATTTTGATAAAACACGATAAACATTGTACAAAATAAAACTGTAGTTGAACAGTTTGCAAAATAAAATAAATGATGGTATGAAATTTGGAATATGTTTTCCTAATATATGCATACATAAAAATGTAACTATCATATTTATGATTATTTTAATTAGTAGAGCATATCTCAAAAATGCGACAGAAATATCATTCGACATAATATGTAACTTTGCAAGGAAGTTCCAAATATTTATGCGTCGACGTCGACAGATATTACGATAATATATCCCTGAGCATAAACTTGTTTACGACTTACACTATTGTCATTATGCAGCTCTTGTGTCATTGATCAACAGTGGATTAAACTTTATTGTACTAATGTTACGAGTTCAGTAATCATGCTTTTTATGAGTTAGGTTCTTTTATTTTTCTTTTTTTGGGAGAAAACTTTTTATTTTCAAAATGCATATATATGTAACAAGTTTATATTAGTAAAAGTTGATACAAATATACAAATAATAAACAATATTTCAAAAGATAATATAGAAGATTTGTATTTCATATTTCGTATTTTATTCCCTAACGGAACAAAAAATATATATTTCGAAATATATGCAAAAATATATGTGAATATGTGCACATACACAGTAAAAAAAATCTCGTGCCAGTGTAAAAGTGTAAAAATTTCGGTGTAATTTTTTACACCCAAAGGTGTAAATATATCTAAAGTATAATTATGATTGGCTGTTGGTACACCGATCGGTG
>JABFPJ010005217.1:0-12493 GCA_022817425.1 Gryon sp. ZL-2020
CAAATAAACAAATAAACAAATAAACAAATAAACAAATAAACAAATAAACAAATAAACAAATAAACAAATAAACAAATAAACAAATAAACAAATAAACAAATAAACAAATAAACAAATAAACAAATTAAGTGGTATTTTAGTTTTAGCACAGATTTTTCAGTATTAATTTTGTTAAGTTATCAGTGTACGAGAAGTTCCTATATGTATGACAACTACCTTCGGCAAGTTTCGTTCGATATCAACATATGTATTTTTATTATTGTTAATTCCAACAGAGTAGTAAATTTACTAAAACTTTTGTCAAGTTATTAACAGAGATGGGCAAGATTACTCAATTAAACACCAATCATGCACCATTACTCAATTAAACAATATATTTAATAATTATTAAGAATAATACAATCAATTAGTAAAAAATAGCATATTTATCTTATAAAAAAAGACTTTCTTCAACTAAAAATGGAGGTACCATAGTTATTATTGGTAAACAAAGTGAAAAGTATACATTTTAATTCAGAAAATAATTGAAAAGTAATTGCATTTTTAATTAACCATTACCTTTGTAAATAAAATTAAATTATAAATTCAAACTTAGCACAAGTAAGATCATAAATAGAATTATTTGTTTATTCGACTCTACAACTTGCCAAATAGCAACAAAGTTTTCAATTATTTTTAAAATATATAATATTTTTCCAATTTTTAAAATTTTATATAAGTAATTGGTTAATTATTTTTGCCCATCTCTGGTTATTAATATGCTTTTTAATTAACTAATATGTTCAGGCTGATCTTAAGCTGCTTTATACCATATTGAAAGCGCAGAATATAAACCAAGGAAGTTTTCCACACAATAGCTATAAATATCGGTATCGTTTTATTAATCGTCATAAACAAATATTCTTCTTATACTTCATTAGTCATCAAAGTTGCCTGCTCATTCATGAATCAGTTTACACCATTCAAAGACAAATCATACCGCGATTGTTTGTATAACTGTGTTATATAACCGTTTATTTTTATAATCGTTCAAATCGCTTTGCATATTCAAAAGCACTTTTCATTAAGTATAGCTACAAGTGGAGAAACAGATACACACACACAAAACCAAAAACTAAAATAATACACTAAGAGAAAAAATATATAAAAAATTACTAGATTCTGTAACAATGTTAGAGCAAAACAGAATAATATTAAAAAATAACTAGACTTTTTAGTATTAATAATTGTATTTTCAATAATATTTGATAAAATTTTCTTGGATTTTTTTGAAAACACAGCAATTATTACGTAAAAGTCTAGTGATATTGTAATAATACTTTGTTTCGTCCTGACATTGCTACAGAGTCTACTAATTTATTTTTTCTCTTAGTATATTAGTAATAATATTTATAAAATTATAGAAATAAAATATTACGAAAAATATATACTCTAAAGTTTGTGTTATCTTTCATTACTAGCAATTATATTAAACGAATATTTTAGAAACATAATGAATACTTGAGCATTTTAATCGCCGAACGTTTTTTGATTTATTTATATACGTAATTTGTTTTAAAATTAATTCATATTAATAAATTGAAAGATGAGCTCAAACTTTCTTTAATTGAATTTTAAATATCAATGAAAAATTACTTCTCCATAAAAGTTTTTCACTTATACTTTTTTTACTTTTGTACATGAGGTACTTTAACGTACTTAAACTTTTGTATAGATACTGACAACAAATTCATTTAATTTTGAGTTAATTAAAAAGAGATAATCTTCTTAAAGCAGGTTTAACTTGTTTTCCACTCTACGTATATGATTATTAAGTTACTGTCAATTGAATTTTAAAAATGTAGGTGAACTTTTCTATTTTTGTTATCTCAAATAGTGTGTTACTAAATAATTTAGCTTTTTTCACCTCAAAAACCTTATTTTTGTCTTTGTTTCTTTAATTACATATTATTATTTTATCCCTTCATATAATTGCTATGAGAAATACATTTTTGCATATTTTTTTCGATTTTTAGTGAATTATATGTATGGGATATTAAATTGATAAAGTAATAATTATTAAATCAATTGAATTTGTAAAATGTCTGTTTATGCCAAAGCTGAATCTGAAAGATTTATTAGGTTCTGAAGCATTTTGATCCCGATTTGACGAAGAGATTTAGAGTTTTCAACGGGACATTCGTGCACGTAATTCATGCAAATGTCGATGCTGCATCATATTCGATTTTTATTGAGCAACAGTAAACTGTATTGACATTCTGCATTCATAGAAATAATTTGATACCATTATTAGTATTGCAGTCATGTTTTATCTTGAAAGGTATACATTAGTAAAAAAAAAAAAAAAAAAAAAAATAAGAGAAAAAAGATCTGCAATGTGGAATAATGTTAATTTTTGAAATAAATCAATGATTTATATATAACAAGTTGTTCGATTCTCAATAACATAAGTAATGTGAGATTATGAATTTTTGAACAAACAAAAAAATAAAAAATGTTGTGACAAATTGTAATCCATTTCTAATTGTATAAAATGCTAAATCATTATAAAATATTATTAATTGAAAAGATAACATCATAAATAATCGTGTTTAATATTTATTAATTTTACAATATTATTATATTATATAATATGTTGACGAATTTTTAAATTATATTTTATACAATTATGTTTAATAGTATTATACCCAACATTATGGTATATATGACGTAACATATTTGCAGATATAATATGAAATTAATTAGCCTGGTAAAATTTAAACGCCTATTATTATAATTATATTCTGAATATCTATATACGCATTACGTATGCGTGGACACGACATTGATAGGCTAAACTTACATTGCATTTACCAAACAATGCAATGAATAGTATAATTTAAGTGCATATTTGAAAAAAAAAAAATGTTTACATGATTCCTGAATAAAAAAATAAATAATAAAAAATTGCATTATCCACAGAGAATGTTTGGTTGTTTGATATAAAACGGAATTCCATGTAAAAAAAATAAACTACTAGCAGTATTTCGAGTGGTCTGGCATAATTTTATTTGTTTTTCGTCTTGAAACAAAATATCTGCTTGGAATACAAATTGTGTACAAATTTAACAAAACTCATATTTATATTTCGCAGTTACACATAATTTTTTATTAAAATTGTTACACATAATTTTTTATTAATAATCAAAGACCTATAAAAGGCTATTTAATTGAATTTCTAAATTCAATTAGCCATTTAAGAAATTTTTTTGTTTCAGTAAGTTCATTCATTTAATCGCGCACAGGGTACTTTCACATTTGTTCATGTGAATGTTCATTTGAATGACAAGTGTTTTGTTAATTCTACTGAATGTTTAATTTTTTATACAGTCTACAAAAATGTGAAAAAATGTTTCATTTTGTTGAAATATAATGTTGACAACACCTCAACAATGTATAAAATTCGTAAAATATAATAGTTTAATATAACAATGTAATAAAAATGTAATACACTTAAATTAATTTAATGTATTAAATATTATATTTTTTGCAAATACAGCAAGATAAAAGTTATATTGCAAACAATTTTAGCTTCTATTTTATAAAAGAGGTTTTACCTCTTTTATAGAGGAATACTTTGAAAACACACTTAAGTATGCGTGTATTCTACGTACACAAACTCGTAAATAGATAAATGTTTCAATTTGTGTAAAATGCTATTGCGATTGCTTTTATCTTTTTCACTATGATTTGTTTCGTTTCTCAAAAACTGGTCCATTTGAGAAACTACTTGCCACATATGTAAACGGTTTTAAAAGTCTTGTTGAAATAATCACTTTGGGTTTCGTCTTGTCGCAAAATAATCGAAGTAACTTGAGCTTTACGTTAGATACTCTCATTGAAGTTATAAGTGTCTGAAAACATCTAAGCAGTAATAAATCTTCAAGCGGACAATTTCATTTGTCGCTGCGGGTTTACTGTTAAAGGAAAAGAAAGAGAGAGCACAGCAAAGAGGGAAGGGAGGTAAGAAAGAAACAGTAGCAATCGACTGGGTGCAATTGACAAAAAGAAGGAAAATCACAATGTGAAAAGAAAAATGTACGTGACGCTTCAGCTGACGCGTATTATGTTCATCCTTCTTCATCTACTTTTATTTCCGAAATCTTTTTTCTCACTCTTATTTTGCCTTCTCTCTTTTACTTATTCTTTTTTGTTCACTTTTTCACATGCGAGCACATTCATGGATTAATTCATTTTATTTAAAATGCACTCTGAAGAGGCGCTCGATCAAATATGAGAAAAGCAGCGCGGACAGGCGAAAACACTCGTAGTTGGTTGCACTCGAAAGTTGAAACCGTTTCTTCGCTATCGACAATGACAAAATATGTCTGCCGCTATTATGGATCGCATCAGCGTCGACACTTTCTGAAAGCTGACGTGCTATCATTTATGCATACAAGTACATGTGTACATCTTACGTGAAGTTCGTACGATGTTACATGTTTCATAAATTCCTTTTGTTCGATCAAATATTTATTATAGAATTATAGCTTTCTTTCAAGTTTATGTATATTACGTTACGTGTCGTTTATACAAAATTGGGGAAGTTTTATCTTTTAAAAACTCAAACTGAATGATATGAATCTTACGTAAATGTTTGTTTCTGAAAATTGTATTTTAAACAGATTTTCAATATACGTATATATATATTATATGTATGTAATATATATATTATAGTAACGAATTTGGTACTTACCCATAATTGATCAAGAGTGGCACATATCAGAATATAGCAAAACATTTAATATTAGTCTAAAGTTTTAAGTGCCATAAATTCATCATGTAAAGCAATATGATATTGCAATTTCAGATTAATCCTTCACTTTAAATAAAACAATTAAAAAATAGGATATTAGAAAGCTTAGAGGTCCTATAAAAGTTTAATACCACTAAGCAGTAAAAAAATCTAGATATCAGTGTAAGAGTGGAAAAATTTAGGAGTAACTTTTTTAACGAAAAAGTGTTAAAAATTCTAAGAATTAACATTATTTGCTATGTCTACACAAGTCGGTGTAAAATTCACATTTTTTAAACAATAATTCGAGCTTTTACACGAAGTCGTGCATAAGTTGCATTTTAAAATCTCAAGAAGTTTGTTATCGTATCTTTTTTTACATATATTACATAGACTGCTTATTAATTTTTGTTGTTGTAAATATCGTACATAACATATGCAAACTAATCCGAACATGTCCGATCATACACGACTACTTTTGATGCAAATCCAAACGCTTATTTTCACACGAATTTTACGTTCAAATTTTTTATTAAATCTATTCGTAGTTTGATCAGATGTGTTTTACTTATTTTACTAAAAGTTTACTACAAACAATATTATTATTTTCAAAATTTTACATTTATAAAATGTAAATTCTTAAAATTATTTCTAATAAACTTATTTATGCAGTCAGTGAAAAAAATGTATTTTTTTAGAATAAAAGTACTTGGAATAACTTTTAAAAATAAGTTTGCTAAGATATAGAAAGTTTGCAGGAAGTTAGAACTTTTACGTCTGAGAATATGCTTTTGAATTCTGTCAAAGGGAAGTTATGTTTTCGTAAACATCGTGCAACATTATTGAATATGATAGAAAAACTTATATAGATGCTGATTATATATTTTTTGCATAAGTTTTTGTGTGCTTTAATAACTTTTCGTGATCATTTTAAGACAATATTTATTATATATATTATTTGAAATCGTATTTCTGCTTTTGAATCGTTTATTTTAGAATACTGAATATGCATTTCAAACCTGTGTACTTTTCATTAAAGAAGTTATATTATCGTCTTATAATATTATTTCTTTACGGATGAAAATATATATCCATCCATGGTATATACATTATAATATATTATGACAATAAGGAGTATATCTAGAATATGTGTTTATTAATATATTATTTCTTGTTTCTAAAATTTTCCTTCTGCCAAACAGAATGACAGATGACAATTAAAATTAAATACACTTTTTTAATATTTCAGAATGTTTGGAGTACACTCTAATAGTAGCAAAGAACCGTCAAAAGATTATTAAGCTGTATTTACATTTTTCATACACAAGAAAATCTTAAAAAGAAAGAGTCCTTAAAAATTTTGTATTACGAAATATGTGCAAAGTATTTTGTAAAATAGTTTACATAGATGGAAAATATAAAAGTTCATAAAAAATTCAAGAAAAACTAAACAGATTTAATAATTTTGATTTATTGAAAAAGTAAATGTACTTTCTGGCTATACACTGCGTATATACGTATAATAAAACAACTGTATTTGAAGTAACAAAAATAAGTTTAAGTCCAGGTTATGCATGCTTGCTCTATAAAATTGCGTTTGCATTCTTAACTGCAAGCAAAATTAAAATGCATAGTTTTCGTTTGAATTTATTAAAGTTTCACAGTGAAACATTTGTTTTTACGATTCTGTTTTCTATTATTATTTTAATAGCTAAAAATTTTCCATACGGAATAATACATGTCTTGATTATGAAAAAAAAGTAGAATTCAAATATAAATTTCATTGTTTAACCGTGACATACGTTAATTTAAACAATGTTTATACAAATTAAATATGTATTATGTAAATTTAATATGTAATTATATGTAAAAATAAAAATGTTCATGTGTATGTACCAAAATTTGCAATAAGAATGTTTCGCAGCAATTTTAACAAGATATTCAAGTGTTTTCATGCCAAAATGTATGTATAAAACAATATAACCAATCGAATGATAGAGAATTGCAAGTTAGTCTTCGTCATAAAATATAACGTTGACCTGTATTTTCGAGATTTGTGAAAGAAAAGTGTGAAGTAATTTATGTATAAAGGAGTTAAACGAGTGGATCGATACAACTTGCAGTGTGAATGCGATAAAACTCATATATTGAAAAATTTATTTTTCTCGCGATATTCCGCCATGCTGTGAAAGATGCAAAATTACATTTTTCGTAGTTGTTTCTTTTACGAATGACAACAACGATTTTTAAATGCAAACATCAACTATTTCGATTAAGATTTTATCTGCTGCTATTTCAACGCTTTTTGATAATAAATAAGTAATGAAAAAGTATATAATGTGAACGACGTTGCAGAGCCATTTGTTCAATTTTGGCATTTCATTAAGGACATTGGCATAGTTTCAACTATTTCACTAGTTCTTCGATGATAATGCACAATGCCAATTTATTCTGTAATATATAACTGATGAGAATGAAAATGTGTCTGTAATCGCTGTGAACTAGAATATACATTGCAGTGCAGTAAAACTATTCAGTCTTAAGTCAGACCATCTTTTTATCATTCTTGAAGGCGTGATATTTTATAGGTCTGTCGAACTTTTAGTGTTAAATACTTACATATAAAAAAAAGAATTGCATGAATTACTAACGTTGATGAGATCCCAGATATAAACTTTGACTAATTTAGATATATCTTTAACAATACATTTTATTAGATATAAATATGAAAAGATAGGGTATCTTTTCTTCCCTCAAGTGACACTTTCTTTCCCTCGGGAGGTAAAGTATTTCATCCTTTAAATAACATAATAAAAAAGCACTTTCCCTCTCTAGGGAGAGCAAGTGCCTCACTTTTATCCCACTTTTCAGGGAAAAAAGAATTTTATAATTCCCAATGGCTTACATTGGTGGCCTTAATCATTTTGTGCTCTGCGAATCGGTAGCCCATTCTGTTTAAATTATTAATTTATTTAAAGAAATTAAAATATATATTTCAATATATAATGTAGAATTAAAACAGATGGTAATTTCTTTTTTAATTAAAAAATCAAATAGATTGAACGAGTTAAAAAGCAGATATACAGTTTTAAATATCGTATATCAAATGTGCATTTTTTGTTTTGTTACACAATGAATTTATCATCAATGAAAGTTTCACAATTAAAATTGCTTCGAATTCCATGAATTCTGTAACTTATGATTAAAAAAGCGCCCGTTTGATATCATGACATTTTTTCCATACAAATGCTCGCTTATCGTAGTTAATTTTTGTTAATATATTTATTCAAGTAAAAAAAATACTTAACTGCAAGATTGATGATAAAAGCTTCGCAATTAATTTCGTGTAGATGAACAATTATGAGAAATAATGATCTTTAGATGAGTTTGTAGTTTTCAGTAATCGTTACAAAATCATTATTTGACAGATGTCTCAGTCTTTGTCGACTGGTCTTGAAGATATATTAAAGCGGTTGATCTATTACACCGTGAAATGCATAGACGTTAAACACACCTGCTGTTGACCAGACGTATATTCATCTTCCGCTCTGTGGTCGATATCCTTATTCAGAAAATTAACTTGAGTCGAGCTCCAGTACTGAAAACATGACTGAACAAACTCAATAAGTAATGCATCGTTTAAATTAATTTGCATGACAAAGTGTTAATAAAATAGTCTAAATCAATGAATCACGTTGACAATGTTTTACGACAATTTTGATTCAAAGCATTTTAATTAAATTTTTTAAATATATAAATGGAAAATCAGTGATATAGAAAATAATGAAAAATATGTGTAATTAAAAGAAATAAAATAAAAATACAAATACGTATATTTGAAAAATTATTTTTGATTTTTCATTTCATTTAATAAATGAAGAGAGTAAAGTGACACGAGTAAGTTAAAATGATATGGACAACTATAGCGACAGCCTAGTCGCTATACACTATGGGAAGAACAAATGACCTCGCAAGAAATGTAACTTTCTTATGCATTCAGGTGACAAGCCAGACGAAAAACGAGCATAAAATAATAAGAAGATGCGCCTTCTCTGGCACATTTAATCAGTCAAAAAAGAAAGAGCGACAATTACGAATAAAAAGTGTACTCTGCAAATGTAGAAAAAAATATAACATATTAACAAGTTATTACAATAATTAATAATTATGACTTATCCTGATAAAGCAGTGAGAATTAGTGTAAAATATTATTATTATTATTAATATTTTAAATAAATTTTACTACAAATACAGTGAAAATTATTATGTGTAATATAATATTATTAAGTTATATTATTAAATATGTAAGAGTTTAGAAAGGATTTATATTATTTTTTGTTAGTTCAACAAAATGCATTATAATGATTAAATTTTACAGTAATGTTTATTTTTATTTTTGTATATTTTCTTCGTACAGGAAATGAAAAGCAGATTAAGATAAAATTCAAACTTTTCGTCATTATATTTATTGGATCAGAATTCCAGATCCCAAAAAGGAACAGATTTGACTTTAACAATTTAGAGAATTCAATTGAAAAGTTTCTTGAATGTTCGCTGCACATATATACTAGCCATGTAGTACATAATGAAACTTTAAACAAATTTACTCAAATGACTGAAAGGGCCAAAGGCGAAGAACTGTTGTAATATTTAAATATTTGTTATTTATATTATTATTATAAATATAATCCAACACTAAATGTTACCTTGGTACTAATTACTATTTTGCATTGTAATATTAATGGAAATTGTAAACTGATAGTTAAAACAGAAATTAGAATTGTACAATTAAGGGGGTTGTTCCGATACAAGAAGAGGTTCTATTTAAAAATAATTGAAAATTTAAATTGTATTGTATATATAATTTTGTATTGTATTGTATATACAAAAACATTGTATACATATTTGAAGAAACATGAAAAAAATGAATTTGCAAAATTTGAAACAATTTTACAGTTTGGTTAAAAAAACGGCTAAACTTATGTTTAATGACAATATCGAATTTGCATCATTAGCCATAAGTCTAATGCAAATTTTGATAAACATCAACAACTGTATTAATTATTATCTTAGAAACTTTATACTGAAAAAATTGATCACATTTTAAGGAAATATTTTAAGTTATTGATTATAAAATCATACACATTTTATATATTCGGTTATATATACACGTAAAATAAAAGTATACTAAATTTTGTAATATTTATTCGAAAGGCATGACTATTTGTAAAGTATACTAAAATTTCACATAACTATTGGTTAATGTTGTAATATAAATTCAAAAAATTAAAATAAATATTAAAAAAAGTGTAATTAAAATATTAAAATTAATCAATATTTATATGAAATTTTAGTATACTTTACAAATAGTCATGCCTTTCGAATAAATATTACAAAATTTAGTATACTTTTATTTTACGTGTATTCCGTTATACTTAAAAAATAATATTTTTTAAGCTAACGGAATAATCTTCTTAAATGTAGCAGGTTCATAAAAAGTTTATTTATTAGCATTTATGGAACATTGAAAATGCGTTAAATTTCTTTATAGATATTAAATGAAAGAGATTGAAGTTCATTTAACTGATCATAAGTGTCAGTGGAATCACTGTATAAATATTTAGTTTTTTCGTATACTTATATATTCTAAATATACTCTAAATACATTCTTAGAAAATTTGCATCGTTATTGGTATTAAACATTCGCTACTACTGAATAAATGAATTCGTTTCAATATAATAATTTGCATTCGATGAATCCAAAACTAATGAAGCTTGTGAATTTAATTATACTTTTGTACAAATATAGATATAAAAGCATATATCTTTACAAAGGTACAGAAATTTATTATTAATAATAACATATTTTAACATAATTTATAATTATATCTTAAAAGTACCTTTAACCTATATTAAAAATGTATGGATACTGTACATTAATGATATTTGCTATTTCTACGAAACACTTCATTAATAATACTAGAATATTTGTACATTTCGTGCGTACGTATTTAATAGTTTATACTTAAACATTTTTGTTTGCTTATAATTAAGTGAATTATAATATCTTAAGGTGAGATATTTCATTTTTACCTATATTTGGGATGTTTAACTCGATTGTTTTATGAACAAATAATTTTATCTGATATTAATCTCAAAAAATTATTTGCTATTTAAGAATAATAATAATTAACCACTAATTAAATCAACTTTATTTAACTGATTTTTTATCTGACAATTTATACTGCAGAAAATGTGCAGATGATTTAATAATAAAAATGTAATAATAATTTATTGATTTTACATATAATTCTTCTATAGTAGTAAAGTCGAATGATTTAATTTTACTTAATGAAAAATATTCGTTAAAGTACTGTTTGGAACGTAACGACCGTATGCGTTCATACCGTATTCCAACTAATACTACTAATATTCTATTAGGGAATCAATAATAAATGGTATAAAGGTATGTATAAAAATCAAATTAAAAAATTCTGTAATCCAGCAGGAAACGCATAGTTTTCCGTCATCTTAATGATATTTCAACTTTTATTATCTAAATCATTGAAAAAACACAACATTAAAGCAGTATTTTACAATAAAAATAAAAATGACGTTAATTTTGACAAGTTAAAAGATCGTGATTCGATTGACTTAAAATCAAATGTAGTGTATAGCATTCCGTGTAAAGATTGTGACAAAATATATATAGGACAGACAAAAAGATATATGAAAAACGCTTATATGAACACGAATATAACAAAAAATTGCACTCATCTAAACATACGTCGCTCACAAAACATATGTTTAAAGAATCACATGTAATCGATTATAAAAAAACCAAAATTGTTAAGCATGTTAGTAATTATAGAAAAAGATTAGTGTTAGAAATGACAAATATCTTGAAAAACAAAAATTCAATGAACGAACGAGCAGATATTGAGGGCCTTACTATTATTTATCACAGCTGTTTAGGTCGTTGACTTTCGGTTGTTGACAATTGTGTCGTACACTGGTCTCATGCGTTTTGACATTACTCGATCATTCTGTATATATATATATCTATTATTCTAGTTTAAATCACGACATCAACTGTACAAGAACTATTTTCACAGTTTAACGAAGGTTTTTCCTTATGTATATTTAACGATATGATTTGATTTATTATATTTATTTCGTCCGTACGTAATTTATTCTAAGTGTTAATTTAATTAATTATCTATTTAAATTATTCATTTGTTGAGTTGCTAAATGATGAAATTTATACGCAGAATTGGTTACGAAAAGGTCAGTTTGCGAAAAGTTGTTAATTAGATCAATATGTTAAATAGAAATGTTAAAATAGATTTGTTGTATTGCTCATAGGCTTGAAAAGGATTTCGAAATCGAAACGTTGCCGAAATAAAGCACTTGTAGTATATATGAGTCTTTAACCAATCACTAAATCCCATAGATTTTTGTTCCTAACGGCTTTTGAGGAGAGAATCATTATTCACAGCAAGGAACGTATTGAGTGTTTTATTATTTATTTATTCTTGTGTTTTGTCATTTAATTTGTTGTGTAACTTTTCATTGTGAATGTAATTACACAATTAAAACAAATTCATTGATATAAAAGGAATTGCATTGTGTCAACGCAAATTTCCTTTTAATAATTTGACAAAATTCTTTTGCATTGTTACAAAATTGTAATAATTTTCAAGAAAAGACTCTTGTTTC